>OZ026628.1:49283335-49390835 GCA_964020975.1 Hermodice carunculata | reverse complement strand
TACTGTCTTATATGCACATGAATGATGCACCTGTTCAAGCCAATTTACTGAAATAGGCTTATTATTTTAAATGAACTTTCTGCATTCTGTCATGTTAAAACTAGACATGGCTTTTATGACCCTATGCACCTTTGCACATACGTTTTGGACTCGTTTCGGTAAAGACGAACTACAAATTCATGTGATTCAGCTGTACATACCAAGGAACATTGCCTTTAGTCGGAACTGACTTGGATTTGTGTCATTAGGACTACGGTTTGGATATGTAAATGGTTGAGGATCTGATATGTATTAACATGTGTATATTGACTGTTGGAGACACACTTTCTGCATGCACAATGTGTTTGGTGATGGGAAATTACTTGAACACACACATACACACACACACACACACACACACACACACACACACACATATATATATATATATATATATATATATATATATATATATATATATACACATATATATATATATACACACACATATATATATATACATATATACGTCACATCAAAAATTACTGAATTACTCGTGATATCGACCATTACACAATATATAACAAGTATCAATATTTTTGTACCATGCAAATTGAAATCACGCACTTGAAATACATATACACTTAATGCAATGAGACGTGCAATTATCAAAATTTCACAACAGGATACATCATACGTGCTAATAAGAATTTCAAGTTGCATTTAATGCAAGTGAATGTTAATGCACGCAGTTTTACGCATCTACTTATATATATATATATGTATCTTTGAAATAAAAACTGACACAAGGTTATTATACAAATTTATTACAAGCAAAATAAAAAAGAAAAGTCAGTAAGCCGGTCCAAGCCTTGTTTCAGGATTACGGTTTATCAATAGAGTTTGTTTTTTTTTTGATTGACCTGTAACTGTGATAACCCTACACAACTGAAGAATTACACAATCCATTTGATCGTGGATTAAGACCCAAAGGGTTGTACACATTCTCCACAGTCTACTTGGTTCAGTGCCTGGGATAACTTTACTCAAGTTAAAACATATGCTAAGGTCAGTGGGCTGTAACAGATATTTCAGCTACCTGTGTTTGTTCAAGCATTACCATTGCATGCACTTGTCCAACTGGCTTTTGAAAGTTGAGAAGTATGTGGGGAATTTTCATTGACTGGTTGTATGTTATGTCCACATTAGGTAGGTTATTTTTGCATTTTGGACTATGAAAAGTGTCCTTAGTACACAACAAAGAGAGGAAAATTGCAGAAAAGGAATTTATTTTTGTTGTCGAGTGCAGAGATAGCCAATACTGTTGGCTACCTTCTGTTTGCTTTCAAAACCATGCACACTGTTAACATAATGACGCCACAATGTGTGACCCATAGAAGAAAAAATATGAACAGGTTGTTGATCCTCCAACTTGCTGTCTTCCGCCATGGTGGTAACTTGTTGCTAATTTTACCTGAAAATGGTCTGAATGGGTCCGCTATACCTGACATCCTATCCATGAATACCATGGACTCCTCTGCAACGAATCATCAGTTTCAGCCAATGATTCACATTACCATACAACACACTTGTGTGTTTAGGCTGGGTAGTTGTCTCTCTGTCAGTCCCAAATTCACATTTTCGACATCTCTAAAACCAGCAGCCAGATTATTCACAATTTCGGTGGAGATCTACCTTGGCCTCGGTAAATCTCTGTTAAGTGGTTCAAACGGTCATGCTCCAACGATTTCTAAAATTGTTTATGATATTCTCTATGTTTTTTGGCAAACGTTTGTACAAAATCTTCTTTTAAACTACTCAGCTAATTGGTTCAAAATTGCATGATTGTACACTTCTGAGGACCCCAAGACATTAATATCTAAAAGGTTATCCTGCAAACCTTTCCTTCTGTTTTGGTAAATACTTGTGAAGATAAAATAGTTGGAACGTTTTTATGATAAATTTGATACATCAAAGCAAAAATGAGACAAAATACTAACTGTCGCTTTTCATATATGAATCTGGAAAAGACGTTTTGAGGAATCCTGCTTTTTAGCACTTTTCTTGCGGCAGAGAATATTCTTGAATGTCCCAAGAACCTGGATTTAAAGAACACTTTTCTCAGGGGGTTTACACATATCAAATTGTAATATTCGTCCTGATCATAATCATGTTTCAGGGCTTCACGTTTTTTTTCCTTCATTTTTTGTCTATATATTGTATTTAATCTTCCAATCTATTCCATGCATCACTTCTTGCATGCTTACCAGATGCAGGCACATATCATTCATGCTTAAAAAAACTTACTTACAAAGTTGCCCAAAGGTCACGAATGGGAGATGAGTACTCGATAATTGGATCATGACCATATATATTTGCCTATACTTCTGCACAGAATTCGGATTCTGTTTTCATGTTGTAAACATAGTCTGTCTGTCTATCCGTCTCTCTCTATATATGCATATCATATCAATACATCATATTCTATACAAATGCATAGATGCCGCACATCCTGTGCTTTGTTTATCACTAATTCAATAATCTGGCTCTTGGCTCTTGTTACATCGTGTTCATCCACAAGTTGTCTGCAGTATTTCTGGAAAGAAAAACAAATGCACCTTCATATTGTCATCACACATGGTTACAAATCTAAATTTTTCACGAGATATTCTGTAGTTTTAGACATTTCCATTCTCAACTTGATGATGCACTCTGTGCAAAATGGTAAGGTGATACTCTGTAAAGATTAAAATATAACGGATAAATGCTCCTAAGTCCCTTTGCCCACCAATGTTTGGACCCCTTGTGATCTTGAAAAAGGTCAAGGTCACAAAACGTCATGCGTTTTCGATGAGATGCTACCACAGTTAAATTTTCATACTGGTAGCTTAATTTGTTGAAAAAAAATAGATCTCCTGTCCACAAGGGTTACACACAGGTGCCTGTACACAGACATGACGATGATAAAAGCTGCAGGTCAATTATCAACAGGACAGCCATGTTCATATAAGCGGCCTTGTGACCTTGGCAATAAGGTTAACGTCTGCATATTGTCTATGTCTGCTCCTAACAGAGGACCACCTGCATGTGATACAATGGCGTGATTGCAGAAAAAAGGTAAAAGAAAAAAAAAAAAAAAAAAAAAAAAAAAAACCCAGCCAGTCAATGGACCAGTGATGTATAAACCAGTGATACACCCATGAAAAAAGATAGAATTTGAAACAACCAAATGCAGAACTTGTTGCATCTGAAATGCTGAACCACAAGAAGCCTTTCCATGTTAATTCTTCAGATGACCATACCCAAACAACAAACAAACAGGCTGGGTGTATAAACAAATTAAAAATCACAAATAATTCTACTGAAGTGGAACATGAGACACCAATACCTTCCAACACGCCGCTTGCACCATGGGAACTCAGCCCACAAGCTAAAAAGACTGCTGAAAAGCATCCAGCCTGAATCAAGTATCTTTCTGGCTATGACATTAAAACCTGGTCCATGTTTCAGCAAACCATGGTTGCTGTGCAATATACAGGCAAAGACACAGGTATGTTGTATAACATGTAAAAATTATGGACAGAGTTGTGTATTCCCCTCGCATTTACTGATAATTCATTTTTGTGCACGCTTATGTTCACGTGTTTCACTGATGGCACACAGTGCAAACAAAAAAAAAAAAAAAAAAAAAAAAAATTGTGAACAACTGTTTTAATATATTTTATTAGATATGTATACAAAATGACGTATGTTAAACATCAGTGAAAATCTTAAATGTCAAAATATTCGAAAGATAAAACTATAATGGCTTAGGGCTCTAAAAGCCACCTTGGCTGTTTGCATGCTGACCCCTGATGACCTAAAAATAGGTAACGTTCAGACTCATCCAAGCCTGGGATAAGATGCTTCCAGTCATGCATGTAGCTCAATCCATATTGCATCGGCAAGAGTAGTGGATGGATGCATAAAAATAACAACAACAATACACTCGGCATCCAAAATCATAGTAATGTGATGCGGAAAAAATATCTTATTCTATGTTTGGCAGTGAATTATCATTTTCCAGAGTGAAATTTAAAGGTATAGTAAGTCAGTGTCGTAACATAACCAATAATTCTAACAAATAAATTGTGACGCACCTACAACGGTGGCACAGCGGATAAACACGTTGAAAAATCAAACGTGCACAAGGAATGTGTGATAATACGTCACATGTGATGTGGGATAACTGCGATGAACATAAACATACATAGCACATCCTGTAGGCGATGAAAATAGGACCAGGGTATATCTTTTGCGGTTAATACACAAGCACAGAATAAGTAGAACCATACATGGCTAGAGAGTGAGTTACGTTTATTTTTCTCTCACTCGAGATCGCTGTTGGTAGGGAAAATTACGAGTGACCAAATGTCACGAGTGCATGTCTTGCACTACATGTAAGCTGATGTTGAGGGAAACTCTTGGCTTAAGTATAACAACTAATTGAATGCAATGCATAGTGACACAATCAGCAAAGCTGCTTAAAATATTTTGTGCATGGGGTTTAATGCGTATCCTGTATGCTGACTTTTACAACACTGAATGCCCTCATTATTCCCTTTAAGTTTGCTACAGACAACATCGCATCATAGTTTTTGTTTGGTCAACTTGGAAAGGTGTAGGAGAATACCATATCATATCTGTTTCAGGTGATTGACCTGTTAGCAAAAGACAGTTACATTGTGGGAGAAATTGATGATATCGTTGACCTAACCAGCTCTATTGTCTTTGGTGGAAATGTATTTACCCTTACGATTACAGGTGTGTTTTGCAATTTGATTTTTAAAAAAACAAATTCTATGTGATACGGGTTTTTTTCTTCATGCAACTATTCCCATTAAAAGTAATAAAACTGTGTAGAACCTCAATTTTGCCCAATTTGCAAGTAAACAACTTTCCCTGGAATGATCAGGATGATGCAGTACTAAATATGCATGTGGGAAGAAGTAAAATCTTTTAGCCTAAGAACAGCCGTTGAGATTTAAAGACGAGAACGGTGCTCAGAGATGAAATCATTTTTGTTATAAATAGAAATCTTTAGTGTGTGTTTTAATAAATGTAGTTGCCAATTGTCAAATATACTGCTTCCCATTGGTTCTCATGGACAACATGATGATTAGATATTATCGACACTTCCCAAATCTCATCCTTAGTACGTATTCAAGATAAACACATTCCTGGAGGTTGAATTTGTATCCCTTAAACTTGTTCAGTTCGATGTTTTCGAGTGAGTAGATAAACAGCTTTTAGGGGCTGCGTTCAGTGCAATTGTTGACATCAACTATTCTTATAGGCCATGGAACTATATGAGCATATGCTGGTATTTCAATGAAATGTCTTTTTATAAGGAATGTGGATCTTGCACCCTAATAATTCAGAGCAGTTCAACTTAAATAGTTCGGCTTTAGTCACAACAGGCTCTGGAAGAGTTAATTATCCATTCAATCCAGCCTATTTTATTCAAATTGGTTTTCAGGCAATAACTATGCGCCTCTGGCAACACATACAAAGGGACCTGAGAAGGTTTTGGTCGCTTTATGGATGTTGGTTGTTCAAATATGAAAAGGTCCAGTGCAGAATATTGAGACAGGTGTTGAATACGAAGAGCAAAGGAGCCACAGTCATGGAGACGTATGCGGTAAGTATAACTAGAGAATTTTATTTTCTTTGTCTACCACCTCGGCCTTAGTGGCCAATGGGGGTATTGTCATGGTCCTGTCTGTGCATCCGTCCGTTCCCTTGTGCATGCCATAACTTTCCCTGATGCACTGTGGGTGAAATACATCTTGTACATGTTCAGATCAATCCGTTGAGTGAGAGCATATGAATCTTCAATCATCTATGAGTATTATCATGGCAATACAATGTATGATCACAGATTAATTCCTATAAAATTTTGACTTATTGAAGTATAAATCTGCATGAGCAGATATGATACTGCCAGTATTAGGTCAGTTTTGGTTGGCTTAATTTGGCCAGGGTTGAGCTGCTGTTGCCTATGGCACTTGTACAGTAGTGTCATGTCGACAATTTAGGACCATGGTTGAGAGACCACATGGCTTTTATGACCACAGAAATGCAAAGCTTTATTTAAGCTGGACAGGTGTATAAAACATTCAGTCCATATATGACCTTGAACATTTGGGTGATCATGACAGAAGGGGGTAAGTCTCAAATAGCAGGCACAGCTCTGTATTCTGTGCTTTTCTTATGACAGCGTCGGGTTACCGCCATATGTTTACAATCTTGCAGAATACAATTAAAAGCGTCAAATCTGTGTCTATTACTTTCAGGCATTGACAAAAACTTAAGATTTGAACTCCTCTTTCATTGCGTGCACCTTTATGGTTCTGAGTGGAAAGGCAGCTGGTCCTTCATGCATACAGGACATAGAGTCTCTGGACAGTCATGTTTTTTCCAACATCGATCAGTTGAATAAATAATTCGATATACACAGAGATACAGAAAATAAACACCGATAGGCAAGGACGTTGAACCTGCAAGAACGGATAAGCATGACACAGACGTACAATACCAGCAATGGAGAATCTTTGTCTCTGGCAGCCTTGGATCCAGTAGCAACTGCAACAGGGCAGGCTACCAAAGAACATGGACTGAGATCTATCAAATAACGTTATAAACTGTCCGATCAAACGAGTGCTAAAATATGTATATGACATCTAGGATATACGTGTGCAGAACAAGTATATCAGAACTGTTGTTCCTGAAGTGAACTTTATCAGTTTGGGGCCAATTGATTATTCCATCCATCAAAATTAGGTGGAACTAATAATACATGGGCAGTAGTAGATATTTATAAACAGTGCCTGAACGAAGGCCAGTTTTGGTTTACCCTTCATGACATGGGAATGGAAAAGGAAATTTTTCATATGTTGGAGCTGGGACCAACTCTCGAAAGAGCTTTAGAGAAGAATAGGTCAGGGTTTGTGACTTCAAAGGGGGACGTTGAAGAGGAACAGAACGTTTGTCTAGAATATTTGAAACCAGGAATGTAGATGTGGGGATGTACATGTGAGCTACACACGTCACTACTTATATGCATGTACAGATTTCAATGAAAAGCTCCATAGTCAGTTTGATCATTAGCGACAGCATCTGCAATAAAAAAACTCAGCCATTTTCTTTCTGGGGAAGGGGAGGAGGCGGATGTCATAAAAATGTTTGTGCATGTACCAAACCTGTGGGTGTTTTACTACTGTTAATAATGGGAACATAGCAAAGTGGCTATAATTGACAGTCACCTATTTTGTATGACTATCAGTGGATCTGTATCAGCCAATATAGATAAAGATATCATTGGTAAGTTTCAAAGTTTCTGTTTCAAGCTTTAACCATGCATAATGCTGATAGTTTTACAATGCATGTAGAGTGGAACCTGCTACGGAGACCTCCAGTGAGAGAGTGAGAGAAATTTATTTCTACACTGTTTCATGACACCTATTCTGTATTGGTATTTTAAGACAACCATATAAAACAGCATTTCATGGCAGGGGCAGGGTGGTCTTTGGAAGGAAGTACCAGTGTATTCATCCTTTTCAGGTTGCATAATTTATCTTGCACAGAGGAATGTAAAATATATTGATGCATGCATCATCTGTTTGACGTATTACCTCACTTAGCTTCTCAGAGAGGAGTGTATGTATGTAGCACTTTTGTGTGAATTATAATTTTAGGAATGCATGGTCATGTTTCTCATGTATCTATTGACTTGTTGAAAGGCTACTCATTAGTAGCTATCCAGGACTATTGTGACATATCATCATTAACAATATTTTATTATCATTCCTGTCCCACAATGAACACACGATATGTCTTGTTTTGCATCACAATATGAAGCCTGACATATGCCTACCTATACTTCTCCCAGCTTCTTCCTAAAATGCTGAGAAACGCCGAGGTATACAAGTATCCTATCCTAACATCGGTTTTTCTCTGCAGACATCACCTCGGCAATCCCCGCAAAAGTGCCGAGAAATGCCGAGGTGATAATTCCCTCGGCATATTTGCTGACAAATGCCGAGGCTAAAAGAGCAGTGCCGAGAGTGGCCCTTTCCCGGCATTTTGGCTCTCCTTGGGTTATTTGTCGTGCACTCTATTCAATTCCTGTTGTGTAGTTCAGTAATTGAAGTTACTTGTTAAAAACCACTCTTCCTAAGGTACTGACGCCATCAAAGCAATGAATTTGAATATTGCTGATTGTCATCTGTAGAGTGCTGATCAAAATCGTCTTGTCACGGGTTTAGAATTGATCGTTATGTTGGCCTTGCTTCCAACCGTTCAACTACTTTCCACAGCTTTTAAAACAGAATAAAGATGTCACTTAATTGAATGGACCACACATATCTACATTTTAGTGGATCTTCATATCATTGGGAATGACTTCAGTTGTCTTATTTTATTTCTTGTATCATACACTTCCCAAAGGTGTTGATATATATATATATATATATATATATATATATATATATACACACACACATATATATATATATATATATATATATATATATATATATATATATATATATATATATATATATATATATATATATATACATATAAATATATATATTACCGCTCAGCATGTAGCTCTAGAAGAGACCAAGATTGATTGGCTGCCCATGGGTAAAAATATTCCTTTAGTAGGAAAGGACACAACTAACAATTGATTGTTTATTCGGAAGAATACACAACTCAATACATAGCATTTGAGCGGGCTGGATATGTGTGCTCCAATTGGATTCAATGCTGAAATATGATAGCTTTGTATTGAACATTAATTTCATGTCATAGCAATTGAATTAATCAGTGTCGTATAGTAAATATTAACGACTAGACTACAAAATTTTTATGCGGCCTGCAAAAAACTGGGACGGTTTTGAATGTAATTGCAGCTTTTGCACAGGCCCCACCGCTACTTCTTTTCAATGTTTTAAAATTTCAGCTTTAACCTTTAAGTATAAGCTCAGTGTACTCAAAGGTTTTTTTTTATCAGCTGCTGTCGTGCAAGCAATGTACTTTAATCTTAATTAGAACTTAGCTGTGTTTATATTTATTTAATTTTAATTTGCAAGACATTTATTTCAAGACTGTGATATTATTTAATTTTACTTATCTAATGTTCTGTGAGAACTTGTTTTAGCTAAGTTATGTACATCTCACTTTTTCCCTTCTCATGCCACTTTCTCGCTGTTAGTTTTTTTTTTTTTTTTTAAGATATTGCGATGTGAATAGGGACATGAATGTTTCTCTTTGCAAAACAGAGCATAAAACTGTGTATCTTGTACTCTAGTTCATCTTACATTACCCGTAATCATTTATTTCAAATCGTGTGTATTGATCAAACTGCGTAGATCCAAATGTTTATGGTTATTGCAGGCCACTGGGAGCTAATCAACATGCTCTGCAACTGGCGAATCAGGCTCTCTTTCAAGAAGAAGATGTTAAGACAACCTCACAGCTGCGTATGGAAGCAAAGCCTGTAGCGGTGTTCATCAACCACTTCTTAGTTAACCGTCAGCGCTCCCTATCCAGTTCGTATGTTTCTTTACAGAATGCGGTTAACAAATTTTAGGGAGGTGGGTGGGATATAGGGGTTTGCAGCATTTGTGTTCGAAGAATTTGTATTATTTTACTTGTGCACTGGAAATCCCTTTATTACCAGTGCTTCATTGAAAACACTATTTTTTCGTTTTCTTTTTATCCCTACCTTGCAGCAGGGCAAAATTGTTACCTGTACAAGCGCACTGGGCCCATTCCTTACCCCCTTCGAGTACCATTAAAAACCTTTCAGCAAGGGTAACACCAACAGAAGAAATATGTGACATTTACAGCACAAGCCAGTTTCTGTGAACGATAATCAGGAGCAGGCAGAAAGGGTGGGTCACCTTTCACTTCCTGGATGGACCCTGTATTCGCGATATCATTCTGCAATGGTCATGTGATAATTAGCTTTTTTCATATCTCTTTGTTACCAAACCACCCAAGGGTACCAGCTACGCTGTAATGTGAGCTGTGTTCTCCGACGCATTGTTGTAGTGGAAGTAGAGCGTTTTTGTAATGTCCAAGTTTCATAAATGTCATGAAAAACATGTATTAACTTGTCAGGCTCACCAAAAGTTGACAGGTCAACCATGTATCTTTTTATCTGGGCGCAGGTGATCAGTTGTGGGTTTTAGCTGGTTGGGCCAAAATATTCCGGAAAAAAAAACTTAATTTTAGATAATGAAAAATAAACCACCAGTTGCCCTTTACAGCTGACTGCCCGTCTCAATTCAGGAGTGAAATGTATTTCTTAATATTGGTATTGGCAGATCAATGTTGATGTATTGGTCATTTTTGAATCTGTGCCTTTGGCTGCATGTAGCTTTGCTGTCATCGTTGGATTGAAACATGAGAATATGGGTACTATTTTTCTGAACTGTTGGCCGAGGGGTTACCTACTTCTTGGCTGAACATGAGATTTTGTACACGGACCTGTCTCTTGCATATAAAACCTTTTTAGCTACCTCCATGATAAAAGCAATTAAAGACGAACGTTGGTATGCTGCAATTGTCAGCCACCTGGGAAAATTGCTTTGTGTTGATTTTTGTAGATAGAGTTTGGGAAGTGAGGGGATCATGGTCTACGTGCAAAGCTCAATGTAGGTCTACAGGGACGTGGAGTAGAACTCGTCTCTGCAATAATCCCAGACTACAATACGGAGGCAATGCTTGCCCAGGTCCCAATCAGTGCACGGGAAGTTGCGAGAGCGCAATCAAACGTGATCATCCAGGTACGTACATCTGTGCATTCATTTTACTAATTGAGTGTAAAGTACGCCAATATGTAGAAATGAGATTGCGATAATATATGAACGGATTTTACCCTGCCTCTATCTTGATAATCATTAAATATCAAAGTTTTCACTGAAGATGTGAACGTAGAGAAATTTATTGTTGAAAGTTTTGAGTTATTACACACTAGTTGGAGGATATGATTGATAGGGTCATAAAAGGGCGATACAACGGTAACCAGTCAAAACTGCCCCTCGTCAAACCATCCCCAGATTATGTCGTCCCCAAGTAAAAACGTCCCCCCAGTCAACCCGTCCCTCAGTCAAAGTGGCTACATTTATCTGCAAAAATAAGATGCCACAAAAATATGTTAACAATTTTGACGAAGACAAAAATATCAACATTTATAGACTACTTTTTTTTTTGGGGGGGGGGGGAAGGAGGGGGTTTCATAGAAAATACACTCTGTGTACGTTTGTGAAAATGTTGTCAATTTTGAGTGGCCTGTAACTGTACAGATTTTATATGTATTACTAAACAGGTCCTTGATGTCTCCCTTTGTTGACCTTGCTGAACAGCCCAATGCCTCTTCTAACGGGTATTTTCTGGACCCCATAACACTAATAGGTTTTACCAATGTCAACAAGTAGGTAAAGGACACATAATCACCACAAGGACTGCACTGTCGGCACAAAATTGAAATAGTATTCTGAAAAATGTGATTAAGACTTAAAGAGCAACACGTCAAGTAAGCATGGTCACTACCCTCCCCTATCCCCCGACTCACACACGCAGACACACAGAGTACATATAAACGTGATCTAATATTCAGTCAAACAAAGCACACACAGGCGTATTTAGAGAAGAACTCCAAGCACATCCCCTCCGTCGACCCCTGAAATATCAATTCTTTCAAATTGAAACAAAAATCTTTTAGGTTTCTTCACTGCTCTTTGACTCATTGACCGCAACTGTTGATTTCACAGTTCATCGTTTACTAGAATGCTGAATCATGAGATAAATGCCTTCACGGCTCAAGATTATTATTATTATTATCATTATTATTATTATTATTATTATTATTATTATTATTATTATTATTATTATTATTACTATTATTATTATTATTATTATTATTATTATTATTATTATTATTACTATTATTATTATTATTATTATTATTATTATTATTATTATTATTATTATTATTATTATTATTATGTTAATTTCATAGGTAACAAAAAGTTAAAAGGGCTGTGTGGACTGTCTGGCCTCAGCTTACTTTGCCATCATTATTATTATTATCATTATTATTATTATTATTATTATTATTATTATTATTATTATTATTATTATTATTATTATTATCATCATCATCATCATCGTCGTCGTTGTCGTCGTCGTCGTCATCATCATCATCATCATCATTCTAATAACAATTATTATTATTGTTATTATTATTATTATTATTATTATTATTATTATTATTATCATTATTATTATCATTATTATTATTATTATTATTATTATTATTATTATTATTATTTTGTTCAGTTGCTTTCTTTATTTTCACAGTTTACAAAAAACTAAAATGAGGGCTGTGTGGATGGGCCGATCTCAGCTAATTTAGCCATTGCACCCATAATAAGTAGCACCCTGGTCTCGTGGTAGCTGTAGGTGCCCGCATGTAATTTTGAAGCAAAAGTGGTTGTGCATATGATTTTTAAGATTTTACCTAGAACTTCTACTGGTTGAGGTATTTTTAGCTCGGCCGACAAGTTAGTCAGCTGAGCGAATAGGATGTGTTGTCCTTCCTTGTCGTCTTCTTCGTCATCGCCGTCGTTGTCCGCTCAAAAATTTCACTTATTTCGATTTTTCCAACACACACACACACACACACACACACACACACACACACACACACACACACACACACACACAAAAATAATAAATAAATCAATAAAAAAAAAAAAAAATAAAAAAAAATAAAAAAAAGCCAAAAAAAAAAAAAAAAGAAAAAAGACTCCCCTCACCAATTTCCAGACATAATTTTGGTGGGTCTTTGCGATGTTTGTTCACATGAACATGCCTCAGTGATATTTAGATTTCTATCCATACTATGTTCATTTATGATCAATTCTATGTTCATTTATGATCAAAGCCTCATAAAACAGTGTGGCGCCATCTGTTCAACAAATTCAGGTCTAAAGGCCTCCAGAAGTGTTTCCATGAAAGTATATAGCAATGTGCTTGGTGGTTCTGGAAAAGATTTTTGTTGGAGGCCCTTAAACCTTAATATGTTTAACAGATGGCTCCACGCTCTTTTCTTTTTCTTTTTACGACTTTTTCTGTGTTTTGGCTATTTTTGACTTGAATCGTCTCTCGGATTGTGCTGAAAGTTGATGGAATGTAGCTCGGAAAAGGCTCAAACAAACTTGTTTGCTATTTGATGATGGTGCTGTTATCTGATTCTTGACAATTTTTTATAATTTGGGTAATTGTCGGTTAATGCATACATTCGTGTTGATTATCATGTAGGTCAACGCAGACTGTGATGGTAATTCATATTTTTTATTTCTTTTCCAACTCCTAAATGCCAGCCATATTCCCTTCAAACTTAGTGGCGACTTACATTGCGTGGGTCTGTACCGCGCTTGTTCAAATGGTCATGTTCCAGTAATTTTTCATTTTTTATATTTTGCTTCATATTTTGGCAAAATCTTTTTCTTCAAAACGTCGAAACTTTGAAACTGCAAATAGACCTTTATTTGTTCAACAGGTGGTGCCATGATTTGTTTCTATTATTGTATACATTTTTGCGCAATTATGCTATTTTCTTGTCTAATACCGCCACACCGAGTCTGCTGAAACTCAGTGGAAATGAAGATTTTGGAGGCGTCAAACAAACTAAAGACCAGGTGGTGATGCTCTTTATCCCTGACTATAAATGATGTGATCAATTCAGGTACATGTTTTCTGTGTGCATGACTTTTAATTACTATGTAAGACAATACAGATTGCATTGGTTATTCACATTTTAGGCGTCTTCGAAACTTTCAATAAGATGCATTTTAGACGTTGGTGAGAATGTAACTTCGGTAGCTGTCTATCAGTCGTCTATAAATGGTCACATTCCAGTGATTTTTTAACTTTTGACCTTTTTGAACCGGAAGTCTTTCAGTTCAGTGTTGTGGTAGCTTTTCTAGGCGCGCTATTGGCGCATTGTGCCCAAAGCGCCCAGAAAAGCTGTTGTTCTGGAGCTTTATATCCTATGTGACGTCAGGCATGGTGGTACAAGCATGAAAGGTCCTTATCCAAAGAATATGAATTTAAAACCCTTATTATTGTTCGCAAGAGTTCATTGCAAATAGTTCGACTTAGTCTCTGTTCACACTAAGAGAGTTAAAAATCCTCTTATACAGTAGCGTTTAGTCAGTTGCCTTGAAATAGCGTAGTCGCGCTTCAGGCGGCCGATGGACATTAAAATATACAATATGTGGCGCTGTAATCGTTCCTTACTTTTTGATGGTGTGATGTGTGTTTGCACTATTTTTAACCTTTTCCAACAGTCAGTTTGGATTTTCTTCAAACTAGGTGGGATACTACCTCAGTTTGATCTGCACATTAGCATTGTTAAAATAAAAATAGAAGGAAATGTGACATATTGCGTAATATCTCAGTGATGGTAGATCTGAGATCTATGGTTACTGTTGAACGATTACAAGAAGGTACCTGTCAGGGTTCCTTCGTTCTTGTTAATTTGGACATTGAGTAAACCTGGATGGCCAAACTGACACATCCCTTTATTATATATCTCGGTACTGGTGGATTCTAGCCACATGGTTACTATCAAAGCGCATATGTGGATTCTTTTGATGTTGGTGATTTTGACTTTGAGTGACCTTGAAAGATCAAATTAACATATTTGATTAAACCTTGGTTTACCCTCTCACTTTTCATATTAAAATGAAGACCCCAACACTGTTAGTCAGAGAAGAATACTTTGATATGACAAACTTTGATGATAACCTTGATGTGATTTCAAAGGTCATAGGACCACCTCAGTCTGTGCATTCAAGGCTACCTGAGCACTGGACAATCACATACATCTAGTTTCTTTTTAAATTAGACTTTTATCTTATGTTATTTCTTTTGTTTTACAAAATGTGTTTTAATTTCAGGGCTTTATGTTAGTCCGCTAGAAATGTTAAGTACAGTCTGGCCACCGCCCAGTTGAGCAATCCCCCGAAAAGATGGCTCCATTTCAAATTTAACACCTCAGACTTTGGTAGGTCTCAGTTAGATTAATGCCATTTGTTGATTACAAAGGCAACACCATAGAGTTGTAGTTTTGCAGGCCTCTTGTAGATCATGCAGATTTTATGACGAAACCAGATATAGACTTTGCCCCCCCCCCCAAAAAAAAACCTGGACAAAATATAAACCCCGAAAATCACCGGAGCATTACTATTTGAGCAGACTAAGTAGAAACCCACCCTATGTACATCCCTGCCACGTTTGAAGTCAATGTAGCTGACAGTTTGGACAAGTCAAAAAGATAAGCTCCAATTGCAATCACCATTGACTCACAGTGGCATCATAAGGAATGTATGCATTACCCAACAACTACCAAAATGGAGAAATTCGTCTAAAATCAGGAATCTGGAACATCACCTACCTAGTAGATAAATTTCCATCACCCTTACACAAAGTATTTTGCAACAGTGACAGTTTTGGAGGAGGAGTTGCAATTGCGAAAAGGCATAAATTTGTAACAAATTAAGAGCACCATCTGGTGTTCAAATTAAAGTGGAAGGCCCCAGAAGTGTTCCTTAGCATTCGCAAAGCAATTAACCTAGAAAACATCATTAGGAGAAGACGACATTTTAAGTTTTTGCCAATTAAGACAAAATTCGTAAAGTCCAAAATCACAACATCGCAACATCACAGCATGCCTACCTTGTGGGTTATGAACTTGACATATTTGTGAAGGTCTTGGCTGACCTTGGCTAATTTGTCGATGCAATTATAGTTATAAAAACTTCCTGAAAGAATACAATACATTTGCTAATACATGTTAAATCAGTGCATGAATTTGCCTTCGCTGATCTAAATTTGGAATTATGAACAGCAGCGCCCACTCTTGCTGTAGTTTTTTTTTATTATCATGTATGTCAGACAGACGTCTGTGAATGTAAATATACAAAGATCAAAACTGAAAAATTGAACAGCACAAGATTGGAAGGACATCTTAGATGACAAAGTTTTGTAAGTATTGCTTACCCGACTGATTTAATGTTTTACCCGTGAAAAAAAATTGCGTGATCTATACCCGTGTATTACCCATAATAAATTCTATTTCGTGCATGCGAGTCGATCAAGTTGTTGGAACATGAGTGCTGGTGCTTGTTCTAACAATGAAGGTCATACATTGTTCACAATATCTTGCTTTGTTTTTTTGTTTTGTTTGTTTTTTTCATGCGGGGGGGGGGGGTTATTATTAAAATCTTCACACCAAATTGAAATAAAAGATACAAGTTTTTAATATTGTTACTCCTTGACAGTGAATTTAGACTGGGTTTTGAGACTGAGGTAGCAGCTAAACATACAGCTAGTAAACGTCGACAAACATATTCCTGCCAAGCCTTTTAACGAGGACACGGCTAGAGCCACAAATGGCTGTGTCTCTTTTAAAAATAGTTAAAGTTGCATTAAGTCAACAAGAATTAATGCAGATAAAGTGCCCACAGGAAAGCCATGGCCTGAGTCGCCATATTGTTTTGTATTGCGAATTTTCTCTGTGACGCTCTTATCGGTTTAAAACAGGGAAATACCCTCACAATGTTTGGAATGCAACATTTCGGTGTTCATCTGCAGTGAATGAAAAAGCAGCGCAACATCTTCAAAGTCAATGTTTGAACATGGGCTGTATAGTATATCAGAAGGTCAATTCGATGAAGTATTACAAGAGCTAAGACACCCTATGCTGAAAAAGAGGATGTACGTATGTGACAGATTATTTACGACTGAGAAGAAATTCAGAAATCAGTATCAATTGTTCTTCAGTGACATGTAAAAAAATCTTTCTCCTGTTTTTTATATATCCTTGCCTGTGAATCAGATTTTGTATGTAGCTATTTCTGACTTTAATAAATCTCTGAAGTCGAGACAGGTTGTTAACGCCTTTGGCCTGTCCTTAGTTAAATGTTAAGAAAGTCACGTAGGAGCAGTGGACCATTTTTGCTTTGTGGGTGGACCTCTTACATGTGATATCATTCTGCAGCGGTCTTATGCTAATTAGCGCTCTTTCTCCCCTCTATATGATTCCGACTTGGCATGGTACCATTGTCCTGAAATGATGCCTACTTCCTGGGCTAACAAACTTTATATACTGACCTGTCCTATGCATGCATGAATACCTGACTTCGTTTTCCCGTTTAATGGACGGTATAAAAGGAGCTAGGACCAACAAATCATATATTTTAAAGTTCTATAAAATATATTTGATGCCTTTTTCACATATCTCAAGGAAAACGTATGTAAGATAGGGTTCGCTATCGCATTAATAGGAAACACAAAAACCAGGACCAAACCTGTTAACTCATGGGGAAGCGGCACCATCATTTCAGCCAAAATAATCACAATGAATACTGAAATCGGTCCAAATAAACTTATTATTGTAATTAACGTTGTCCAGATTAGCAGTCTGCTTCTTCCTGAGCCTCGACCACTTTTTCTACCACTTTTTGTGGCAGCGTATGAAATTAAAATATATCCTAGGACAATCGAGGGCACTAGAACAACATTTAACACAATGTATAAAATGTCTACGAAAGTCCAAATTTGATGCGGTGTAAATAAACATAACAAAAGGCATATCTTTGATTTAATTAATTCACTGTCCGATGACAGAGCATACTGGGGAAGTGAAAGTACACAGATGGAAATAATAAATGTATAACCTATAATTGTAAATGCAAAGGTCATCGACAGATTTATCGGCTTTAGTTTGAAGACAAAAACTATATTAATGACTTGATTTAAAGTCATAATAGAAAGTGTGTAAACAGAGGCAAATATTGAAACCATGGACAAAACTGCTGCAGCCATGCATCCAAAACTAGATCGCCAAATTCTTTCAACTACGACGAATGATTCACCATAATATCTGTCGACAAGAACTAAAATTCCTAAATAGAGCCCCATACAAAGGTCGGACAAAGAAAGAGAGCCCTTTAAGAATTTATGTACAGTTACGCGACCAGAACATAAGTGTATGATAAAACTAACCGTATTACATGTTATTGATACAGTCATGATGCTCCGGCCCGCTATTTTCCAGAAAATATTACTAAGAATCCCACCACAGGAATCAAAACTGCCTGCCTTGGGAAAACAATCTGTACTGTATTGGATGAAACAACAAAATTTAAATGTGTCAGTCCATAAAGTCCCAACATTGCCTTCACGTGCTCCAAGTTTAAATGTGTCTAATTTGTTGACACGCATATCGAGAAGATCGACATGCAGATTTTGAAATGCTGTTTCATCTACAGATACCAAGTTGTTATGTGATAGATTAAGCGTGGAGAGATGCAAACTACTAAAGGCCTCAACACCAATGAATTCAATATAATGATTTGAAAGATTGATGTTATCTATAGCTACTAGGCCACAAAAAGCTTTGCCTTGAATTGTTGTGATTGGATTTTCAATGAGTGACAAGTGCTTTAGTCTATGCAAGTCACGAAAGGCTTCAAAAAAAATTATCTCCAATTTATTAAAGTCCAAGATCAGACAGACCAGAGTGGTAAATTTTGCAAAATGTAATGACTTCAAATCATGTATTTGGTTATATGACACATCCAATTTGCTGATCTGTAAAAATTCACAGGGCAACATATGTAAATGTGCAAGGGAATTGTTATTCAAAATTAGGAATTTTGTATATGTTGATACATGAAAACTCAGATCTATGGGTGCAAAGACACAATCAACAGCATAGCCTGCACAAGAACACTTACTAGGGCACAGGGATACATGACATAATTCCTCGTCATCCACAGATGATTTGCAATGAACAACCCCATCACAAATCTCTGACATGTGAAGACAAGTTAACTCTGACCTACAACGAAAACTATGTAAACATTCTCGATTGTGACATTGCTGTTCATCGACTCCCTTAGGGCAGTCCCATCTATTGTTACAAAGCATACGGAGAGGTATACAATAACTCGAGGGGCATTTGAACATTATCGTGCACTCAACATATGTGCAAAATTCTAAATGTTTCCCATTTTCGCAGTACAAGCTATCTCCTTCATAGTCTGTATCATGTACGCAAGCTATTGATCGCTGATAAACTGTTTTCTTTGTGGTTGAGCAGTTAAGCAACTGGGATTTTATGGCATCGCGGACAGTTAGATTATCGTACGTGCTTGTCCATTTTAATGTTTGTTGGGTTAAATGTTGGTGATTCCTTTCAAAATGGTCAAATGTAACGTATTTTTCCTTGTGGAGACAATGCCTTTCATCAGAAGTATCAGGGCAGTCCATATAACCGTTACATGTCTTTGAAGCGGGTATGCAGCCACCACAGTGACACTGATAGTACAAATTACCACACTTACAACTTGGGAACGTGCAGTTGGTGAAGCAAAATATATTTTGCTTTGTTATCAAAGGCGTCGGAGGTTCACAGATATTAATGCAAGAAATTTCATCACTTCTATCTGCACAGTCTGAGAGTCCGTCGCATACATAATGTTTCAAGATGCATTCTGTATTCCTACATTGGAAATGGCCAGGTATACATCTCTTAGAAACAGTCCAAAATTTTTGCTCACACAGTACATATCCTGAGTGATTATTCTTTACATTTTGCACCGAAGCAAATGTCCATTCAACCAAGGGTAAAATTGCAGACACTTTTGCTTTACCGTACTTACGAGCTCGGAGATTACATGTCCATTTTGCCCAAGAGTCAATATATGACACACTTGCAGACCTCAGTATTCCTGTATCGTTTTGCATACCGTGTTTGTATATCACCCACAGTATCCCTGGAACGATTCTCCAAATGGGAAGAAGATAAAATAACTCAATTTTGCTGCTGCCTCCCATCTGCTGTATTTTGCTTGAAGCAAGAATAATATTTCGTCTACTTCTCACAATAAATGCATTATACAACTGGCATTCTTTGCCGGGAAACATCAGTCTTTGCACAGATTCCTCATCAAAAACAGATATATTACCAAGCATATTGTTATCCGTATTTGAGTGATAAGAAAAGTGATAGAGAGGTGCGGGAACTATCTGGAAACATATATCATTAGCCATAAACCACCCTTTAGGACAAGTATAAGATTTAAAGTAACCAGTTCGCCATTGTGATAGCTCCTCATGCTTTTTCTGCTTTAAATTTTTCTCACAAACAAATAGTACATCATTAAATTTCATGTCACAACAAACAGTTAACCAACGCATATTGCTACTAGTTGTAAGTGGCTGCATAGCTCCGCATGTTTTTCTACGGTCACTCAAAGGGTGCTCTTTCCTCAGCAACCCTTTTAATGTAGGAGATTCTGTTCTTGGTTTTGGGTCAGTTCGGGAAGTTTTCCCCCAGTCTCTTCTGATGAAAATCTCGCTTGGCTCTGTGTGAGAAAGTTCATGCCAGTATGACTGCGCTACAGGGTCCCCGTTGATCCAAAATGTACCATTTTCCTAAGAAAGAATTAGACATTGGGTCACGAGTGATCTTAAATGGAATGCGAGAGGAAGCTTTCAACCTTTTACAACGACAGGGACCTAAATCCCAATATTTGTACATACAGTTTATCCACATTAAAATGAACATATATTTTGATGCTGCACATGTCTGCTTTTTAAGTTGATTTAGTCTGGTTTCTGTTTTAAACAGATCTATTCAAGGCTTGACAAAGAGAATATACAGCACACTGTGGTTTTAAAAGCAGCTAGGTAGTTCCTTGGTTAATAAATGTCATACAACATGTTTCATTTGTTCTGAACGCGTTATTAACTTATGTCTAATTATCAATAAATTCGACATATACAATACCTTGATTCGTGATGTATTGCACCACACATAATAAACAGTTTTGTGTCCTAATGGTTAATTGTTTGGCAGAAAGAGCACCAAATCATGACTACTGGCATTCGAAATAAACAAATTTCATCAAAGGGGAACAAAGGGAGATTTTTTAAAATGTTTTTCGTGGGCCAACCAATATATACGACCTGAATTGGCACATTCATTTATATGAAATCTTAAATTTGCAAAATGTTAACCATATCTCTTTAAGTCAGGTGAAGCATCCATTTAGGTTGGCATAATCATCACAGGTGAAATCACAAATCAGAATTGGAAAAAAAAATTAATTCAGAGCGGTAAAAATAAATGACGTTCCTGTTGAAATGAACAAAGACAAATGCGACACACATCCACACATCCATTTAATTTCACTTTAACAAATAAGCTTAATTATATTCATTCCAATCTTTTAAAATATTGAAAGGCAAATGATATTTCTATTATACACAGAGACTAGTATGAGCATAGCATTTGGTATTTCTCAATGTGTGGGACATACAACTTTCAAAAAGCCGTGCACGTGTAAATGCGTTTCCGTGACTCGTCATTACAGTCAACCCGTGATTTAGCACAAATATAAAATGAATGAAAATAAAAGTATATCGTCAAATTTAGGGCCATTTCGTATAACAAGGTTTCGTTAGAGTAGGCTGCCATTTTAAGAACTACATTTCACACCTGACAAGATGGTAAATTCAAGCTTCTGGTGTCTAAATATTCCGTCAATTTTCTTTGTCATTGTGTGCAGTTCGTCAAGTCCATACTTATGAATCCATACTGAAGTGATCATTTTCAAGTGCAATAAGGTCAAAATGTACTGCAGGCTTTCTCCAATGGCATTGATCAATTACATACAGCTCTTAAAGCACTATCTTTTCGGGACATAACATGCGTCAATAAATATTTGGGTCTTACTGATTCAGAACACACATTTCCGCAATTTGTTTTGTGAAATTGTGTATTCTTACACAACTACTCGGAAACCAGATTCTAATAAGAAAAACTGTTTTGCAGCATTCGTTTCAAACACAAATTTATTGATTGACTTAACATTCAGTCCTTGCCTCCTAAACAGACTTTCTTGGGGCGATACACTATGTTGGCCCCCAGCGAAAGTCTGCCCGGCCGTGTCGCAATACCATTTCAAGAGGCAATATGCAGATCTGGCGATAACGTTGTCAGGCGCCGCTGGGCCAATGAATTGTACTTCGCTTATCTTGAAAGTTGCCTACTGCATTATTAATGAGCTGTGCGTCGTCCAATCAGATGCGAGCACACGTCACTTCCCACACGGTAGTCAAAATAACTCCACGAGGTCGAGGACCCAAGGGAGTAATCCAATTTACACCTTCTCAAACGTGGTTTACCTGCTTGTGTATCTGTGACTTACTGGAGTAAAAGATGTCAGAATGGAACAGGGTGCTGTGTATTGCGATCGGGAAATGTTCCCGTCGTCACCTTCACCCAGAATACAAGACGACACCCCTAAGTTGCTCAGTTCCTGCTGATGAAATTTCATTAGACTTACGAGCGGGCAAACTAAGATTACTACAGGTTTGGCTGGAGTAGGCGTTTTCCGTTTCACCAGGTCAGGTATTAGTTGGCATATTCGGCTTTTTCCACTGCCTGTTGGTAAAATTACAAAAGTGTCTTTCTTCTCAACAATAACATTAAATAATGCTTGCTCCTGGTGTTTGGTCGCCTGATAATTTACTCCCATCTCTTGCCAACAATCCTCAAGAACTTCCCGGAATTTTTTCTCATCCATTTTTTTCTTTTTTCCCGTGACACTGACGCTGTTCGTAGGCAGCTAATTTAGTAATTACAACTGGGCTGAGTGCATAACACAGTTGCCGTACATGGCAGAAAAGTAGCTGGATCAGGGGTCACATTAAGCTTGCGTCCTGCGTCATAGACGCAAAAAATAAAGAAATGACGCCGGGAAATTAATGAAACATTGTCATTTTGCGTCTCTGTGCACGCACACACAAAAACGCGATGCATTTTTGAAAGATACAACTGCAAAAATTACCCCAAGCGGTCACGGTGTTTTGTATCGATCATTATCAATCTCGTGATTATTTATTATACTGATGGAATCCTCTGATGTTCGTCTTTCTATGTAACAAACTCTCTTATTTGCTAAGAAAAAATATTCGTGGGGTATAAAAATTTGCCAGAATCGGAATGGATGGACGTCACTTCACCTCATTATAAATGATGAGAGCACTTCCAGGCTCCTCATAGGGTGGATTTGATCACGTGCCGCTCACTGTCCAATCAAATTCGTTGTTCCCCATGTGCTTGTCTCATGTCCGCAATGTTGGGAAGGTACAAGTCGTATCACGCAAAGATTATTAGACTAAGATGTTAAATTTTCAAATAACATTTTCACCAAGAAGAGTTCCATCGAAAAAATCTAGACCCAGATAAAGGCACGAGTGAAAATTCATAACGGACGGCAAGGAAAATACGCAGATTAGTCATCGCAAGGTTACACGTGGACGAAGCGAAATTTTGCATTAGCCGGCCTAACACTTGCAGCGTAACACGATGTTGTTCATCACTGTCTCCGTTGGTTCACGTGGTCATTGGTATTTTGTTTCAAAAACACCGGTTGTTTTGATTTCATTGAAATGTTTGAATGGAACAAATCTGTAGGAATTTGAAAAATTTATGATCGAAGGCCGGAAAAATGTGTAGCGGAAAACCATGCCTGGGTGCATGCCAGTGACAGGCTGTGTACACTCGCTTGTGTGTTGCACGGCTTGTGGGCCTACCGTGTTGCTTGGTGAATTAATTGACCGCAATAAAGATCAGACTCTTAACACCGCCTACGGTATCAAATTTTTCAAGTATATTGAAATAGAAAGTGCACAGAAATATAAATCATATAATTTCTGACAATTTCGTCACGAAATCAATCGCAAGAATGACAGAGCCCAGGCATGTTCAATCACGCATGTCTCTTGTTGTGCAAGCGAGTTAAAAAACTGTCCGGTGGCACACGGTGTACAACACCAGAAACTGGCACAGTGGCAGCGTGCTAGGGCTTAAGCCACATTCACAACCAATTTTTTGGTAGACCAGGGATGTGCTATACAGACTTAGTCGTAAAAGCAGGTTCCTGGGTAGATTGAATCCATCCTTGGTACCGTCAACAATTTAGACCCTTTTACATCAAGTTGGCATATTGGTAACTTTTTATTTTATTCAATCTTAAATTTTATAATGAGTTACCTACGTGAGCATACAGACCCTATGTTATGTTCGTTTCTAGGCTTAAGTTACATGCATGTTTTATATATTTATCATTGTGATATATGTTAATTATACCAAATAAAATCAATTAATCAAATTACATCAAATGAAGTCTAGTTTGCACAATTTCAGAATGGACCCATAGATTCAGTTCATGGACCCACTATTTTTCCTGAAAATGGAGAAAGATGGGTCCAACGGACCCACACTGAAAAGTCCTTAATGTGACCCCTGTTGGATATCGCACAGCAGAGACGTTAATCCTGTTACCCCCATTATGTTGTTCGCACCTTCCCAGCAGGTGAACCCAAACAGTTAATTGAGTGCCATGGGGTCAATACCCACTGGGCCGTGTAATAGCCTAGAAACAAAATGGCGCTCACAGAGTCACTATCCCACAATCCACTGCGCGCATCCCCACACCTGGCCACTCGCTGGCTGCGATGCCAGGACGGCGCTGCCTGCTTCCAGACAGTGACGCTGCCAAAGAAAGGCAGACGTTCGCCGGGGGGTAGTAGACCGCCAAGAACGGATGTTAAGCAGGCAAATTCAGTCCCTTTTCAAATTGAAATTTGTTAGTAACATGATTCCCAAGGAGTGCAAAATGAAAGACCCCCCCCCCCATCATTTCCTATAAATATGGCAACAATGTTGGACAAAGCATCATGAATTACAAGAAATTTCTGGCTTCAATTACTCTTGAGGATATCTCAGTGAATCAAAATTGCGACTGAATGTCCAACAGTAAATATTCTAATTTTGTTGACGCATACCACAAACATGTATTATGTATACAGGTCATTTGGATATAATACAAAGTTCAAGTTTAAAAGAAATGATGAAAAAAGGTAACAAATTTCGGATATGCCCCAAGTTGAACATTGACAGTGTTTTTCAGGATACATGTGATGCATTTGATTCCTACTGTATAAAATGTCCAATGAAAGGAAAAAAAATGAATTGCAGAAATTTGAAGGATGGTTATCAGTCTTGAAAAATAGAATTTATTGTAACAAATCCTATATTAAGAACTTCAAGACGGTTAATCTAAAAAGCCTAAAGTTTCAAAAGCAGTCAAAGAACTACAAGAAAGATTTGTAGTAACTAACATAGATAAGGCAGGTTACAATTTTGGGATCATCTGCAAAAAATATTATCTGGATGTTTTAAAAAAGGAATTTGATATGAACAATATTTCGGACATAAGAAGATGTGACGTATATAAATTACACAAACAATACATTGATAATTTGGTTGATACAGATGGGATGGAAAGGAATTTTAATATCAAAATTTCTGAAGAGGACTCCTCTATCCCATTTTTGTACTGGATACCCAAATTACATAAACACCCTTTAAATCTATAACAAAACAATTATCAAAAGAAGTAACATTGTGTTTGACTGAGATTAGGTCTCATTCCAGTAAGTACTGTAATGCAACTTCTAGAAACTGTGAAATAAATTGTTTTTTTGTGGAGTTGTAGCAATTTTTCCAAGTTTGTTTCTAAAAACAAAGATGTAAAATGCAAAAAATATCAGATGTTTTGGTTTTTTGTACGATGTACACAAATCTACCCACAGATGAAGTCAAAGCAAAATGTGTTAAATATTAATTCATATACAAAGAAAGCATATTGGTTACACAGTAAATATTCAAAAAGGAACGTTAAATCTTACACTGTTGAAACTTTGATAGATGCTGTAAAATTTATTTTGGATAATACTTTTGATCAATGTAGGCCATTGGTTTTTTTAACAAAAGGCATTCCAATGAGTAGCAATGTACCCCTTTACCGCCAGATTTATATTTAACCTGGCTTGAATTTAAGTATATGGATAAATTGATGGAAAAGAACTTTCAAATGGCTTCAAAATTATCAAACAACGCAAGATATATTGATGACATTGCTTGCATAAATGTACAAAATTTCAGTGAAATTACAAAAGAAATTTACCCAAAAGATATCCTTTTTGAGTGTTACAATAAAGATGGTTTCAGAGATGTGTTTTTGGACTTGGATATTCACGAATGACAGGTTTTGTATTAAAGTATATCACAAAATAGATGAGTTTAACTTCACTTATCCTTTACCGGACAGTAATATTTCGAAAACTGTTGGATATAATACTTTTTTGTCACAGATTTTGAGATTTGGTCGTATTTGTTCTAAGTTTCAGGACTTTGCATCTAGAACCCAATTTATTTATAAGTACAACAGGCTGATTTTCCCACAGAAAATCAAATGTCTCCCCATGCGCCCTTACTAAGGTCACATTTAATTTTATAAATAGTCATACCGATTCCAATGATCTACAGATGTGGTGAAGGTAAACTCTTTATTGACATTTCAAAAGGTTGATTTTTGACGGAATGCCCACGTTACCTTCAAAAATAGGTCAAGGTCATACATTTGCAGTTACAAGTAAGATTCTACAAAAGTCTTACATGGAAACATAATCACACAAAATGTCAACCTATTTAAGACAAACCTTTCCCGAGTGCATCTGCAATGATTCTTAAAAAGTGGCCGTGTGACCTTGAAAACAGGTCAAGGTCACCCATCTACAATCCCAACCTAGTTGATATTATGGTACATACACAAGCAACATTCCGACCTTCTGAGTCAAATCCTTGCAGAGTTGTTTTCTGCGTTTCAAATTAAGATGACATGTCCACGTGACCATGAAAAATATGTCAAAGTCACTCATCTGCAGTCCCAAGTAAGATCATACATAGAAACATCTTCACATAAAATTTCAACTTCCCAAGTCAAATCTTCCTTAAGTTATCACGTCCACATTGATTTTTGACGAAATGCCCATGTGACCTTGAAACTTAGGTCAAGGTCATACATATGCAGTTACAAGCAAGGTCCGAAAAAAGTCTTGCATAGAAACATAATCACACAAAATGTCAACGTCTTTAAGTGAAATCTTTCACAAGGGCATCTGTAATGATTTTTAAAAAGTGGCCACGTGACCTTGAAAGTTGGTCAAGGTCACCCATCTACAATCCTAACCTAGTTCATATTATGGTACAGAATCATGCAAAATTTCAACGTCTTAAGTCAATTCCTTGCTGAGTTATTGCACCTGCGTCAATTTTACATGACATGCCCATGTGACCTTTAACAAATGTCAAGGGCCCCCATCTGCGATCCTAACCTAGTTCATATTATGGTACATAATCATGCAAAATTTCAACCTTTTAAGTCAAATCCTTGCGGAGTTATTGCGTCCGCGTCAATTTTATATGACATGCCCATGCTACCTTGAAACATAAGTCAAGGTCACTTATTTGTAATCTCAAGCAAGGTTTTATATAGGAACATCTTCACAAAAAATTTCAACTTCTGAAGTCAAATCTTTCTCGAGTTATCGCGTCCGGAATGTACACAACAGTGTGTTGAAGAAGAAGAAGAAAAAGAAGAAGAAGAAGAAGAAGAAGAAGAAGAAGAAGAAGAAGAAGAAGAAGAAGAAAAAGAAGAAGAAGAAGAATAGAAGAAGCGGAAGAAACGGAAAAAACGGACGCAAAAAATAATATGTCCCCCCGTTGCACGGGGAGACATAAAAAACTTGCGTCAAGAGGATTCAAAGATGTACTTTTGATCAAATATTTCTACTAATTTTACTGTTAATATCCCGAGATGGTTAGAAAGTTTAGCTACATTAATTTAAGAGATTTTAGACTTGCCTGTTTTGCTACTTAATTTTATCTTTTGGCGTCATTCTTATTCAATATTCACCTGTCAGACATTTAAGGCAAGCTTGTTTTCTGTTGTGTCAAATACTCAGCGGCTATAGGTAGCAAGCAGCTACCCACGACAGTTACAAGCCTGCCTAATTGTACTTGATATCCGGTTAAGAAATATTGTATTTTCATTGCTTTCTCTTGACTTAAATACAAATGATTTCATTCTTTTCTGTCTTGCCGTATTATTTTGCGACCTACACCGGTTAAATGTTTGCCTAATTGTACTTAAAATCACGTTAAGAAAAATTGTTTTGATAACATGTTTTTGGCATAAATGCTAATGACTTTCATTCTTTTCCGACATGCCTAAATGCACATTTACTCAATATCAAAAAAATTACTCAAAATTGACAGTATTTTCTCAAATGTCACAAACCTGACACATTACGTTGATACATTGACTCAGGGTTGGCAGTGAAATAGAGCTTAATTGTTTGAGGCGTAGGTGTCGTCATGGAGTTTGTTTTACATTTCTGGTGCAGGATGTCCATTGTTGCAGTCCTTGTTAGGGTTTCCCTTGGTTTGTACGGGTGGTATAGCTGCAACTGTTATTTCACAATCCCTGGGACTGAATATAATGCCCCAGCTTGTTTCCACTTCAGTTATACACTGATGGGTGGTGTAACCAGGATAAGCTGTCCAGCTAGAAAGGGTACATATTGGTTCAGGAGTAAGTCGAATTGTTCTTATCTGAACCTGTACTATACAAATTTAGTAACTTGGTTTGTTTGACAGATATTCTTCTTTCATAATGGAGCTCTGCATTTACAAGCAAAACTTCACCTATTTAGCTAATTCATCATTTGCCACGTTCATATTTATTCATTATTATGTGGGTTGTCTTCGCTGAATATTTAGCTTGGACAAGGAGCCGCTACTCAGACAGACATGTACGGGTAATAGGCTCGGTAACATGTTGAGAAGTTACCTGCTGAAGACCCTTTAGTTTATTAGGGCTCATACAACCTATGTGTAAGTTATACACAGAAACATGTGCAATATGGGCAATAGTACTTCCATATGTATATTGGTTAGACAGGGACAGGTTAACTTAGGAGAGTAAAGAGTTCGGACTGCGGAATCAGGTAATGACTACAAGGAAGTGGTTGTGGGCAAAAAGGAAAAAAAATACAACTCACTGCATCATTGTGATAATTTTTCGACCTTTAGTTCAGCTGTTCTTATTAACTATGAAAATGTAGTGACACGTATTTACAACTACTAGATTTCCCATTTTTCTTGAATAAAAAGAAAAAAATTGGATTTTAGCTTCACTATAAATTATCTCACTCCATAAAGTAAATTAATATCAGTACAAACTTTTACAAATGTGTGCAACCGATGAAATCTGTCAGTTGTGTCAGCAATTGTAAGAGAAAATAAGAGAAAACTGGAAAATCCCAGTCAACGAATTATCTTCTGAGACGTATATCTTGATGTAGATGAAATTTACAACTAACTCAAAATAATAATTTACTTGCCCCAGTTAATCTTTTCGTACATTTCCATGTAATTCACAAGTCACTGACTATTTAAAATCAAACTAAATAGAATTGTGTAGCAAAATTTATCTGCAGCGACACCCAGTGGTCAGTGTTACGATTATGTTATGGTTTGCAGAACTATTCTGGATAAAATGCTGTTTTTGGTGAACCCCGACACTTTGCACGGTATACGAATTTTTCTGGTTAAACAAATTTATTCTTGAATTCCCTGATATGTAGTTGTACAATGTACACTGGTATTCTTCTATTTTCCACATTTTCATTCTCATGTGTTTTTGGGCACCAGATACTTTCGTCCTCCAGTACTGGAGATAAAATTGTCCACTTCTGCCCAAGTGTGCTTCTGTGAATGGAGAGAGCCATAGTCTTCAAACTATTAATCACAGCACAATGGAAAGTGAAAACATAGGTTTCATTACTCTTGTTATGCTGCCGGTCAATTCGTTATGAAATGATATGAGTCAGAGCAGCACCCACAGCCAATAAGAATGTCAAACATTCCAGGACCACTAAACCACTGCATCGGATGGAACAACCCCAGCAAGTCTCCTCAGTTCCGACCTATTTTTATTCAAAGGATAAATATATGGATTCACAGCGCCATGCTGGTTACATTCGTTTGAAACTCAAAACCAAAGCACGCGCATTTTACATACAGATATTTAATTCTCTGCTGGAGCCTCTTATCACATATACACAGCAAATCAAATTTTTCACCAGATGTGTCACAGCTACCCAAGCCCCCCCCCCCCACCACCAGTGATTGATTTTCCTCCCCTTATTGATCAACATAGAGGGATAGAACAAAAATGTCATCTACACACTCGTTAGCGTCTGGGGTACACAATCTCAGAATTTTGCACTCATTAAACATACTGTAACCAGTATGAGTTCATAGTTTTCAATGGATGATGATGATGATGATGATGATGATGATGATGATGATGATGATGATGATGATGATGATGATGATGGAATGATAATATATCCTCATGTGATTTCAAGACTTTGCTGAACATAAGAAATTTAAAGAGTTCCACTCCCAGCGAAAGGGTTTAATGGGGACCCCAAGAATTTGTATTCACTTCAAGTTTACAGATAATGCAGTCAGTGGTGTTGGTGAAAATGGTGAACAGAAAATAGTTCAGAGTGAAATGTGCCACAGTCACAAATTTCATCCCAACAATAAAGCCAAAGTATGAAATTAAAAAAAGCCTGCCCACTGGTTCAAAGTAAATTCCATATAACTTATCACAAAAAGGCAAGATAAAATAACCACAATGGCAAACAAATATATCATGATCTTCACATGCCTTCCAGTGTGACTACAAAGCAATTGTCTTAATATATTTTGAAGAGGCTTTTAAAATGCAACAAAAGCATAATTTTTGTAATTGGAGCGCTCCCTGGAGAACAGAGCTGGTAGAGCTGGGGCACCATTCCATTGGTGGTACCAAGACACATATAACTAGTTATGGCAACATATGCATAGTAGGTTGCGTTTAAGACAACAAATTGTGGTGACCTTATATGTTGCAGACTACGTATGTTTATTTGTAATATACACTTTACTTTTATGTTTCTTCACACAGGTACCCATTGTATCAGAAATTCATTATGGATACTAAACGCAAGCAAATGCCTATGGACGTACTGTCATTGACTTCTTGTTCTTAGTCCGCAATCGGCATACTTGGAAATGGCCAAAAAAAAAAAAAAAAAAAAAAAAAAAAGGCAAATAAATGGTACATGCCGCGTGTCGAAAATTAATTTCTACGTTTTTTTTCCATTTATGTATACATATACATTATTAAGACAGAACAGAGAGGACTGGAATAGGTCTATAATATTTAGATACTTCTTTGTTTCTCTTTTTAAGTTTTGGAATTAAGTAAATATGATCTAACACTGCTTACAAAGATATTTTAATGATGAAAGTTAAACGGGAGGCGACTTCATGAGATACAAGTTTGGGCTTTTGGGTTACATGGTGTATATTGCCCCAACGTGAACTAGAATCTTTTGGCGACGCAATCATGGAAGATCTTGCATTTACGATAGGAGAGATTATAAAAAGGAAATGAAATAGAATGGAGATGTGAGTAGGGAGTCACTTGTTTTTCAGGTATGTTATCACCAAGATATTTTTCCTCACTTAAAAAATGAGCTAAATTCGTTTGCTAAGTTTTGGGCATCAGTAGTATATGAGTTATTTCTCTTGAATGGTGTAGTTCTGGGATACTGTTTGTGGTCGGTTGTAACCGACCCCATTTGGATCCATAAGTTAGAAAGGAAGCAGCAATGCTGCTGAAATCGCTAGTGCTCATACCACCATTTCAACTGGTCCACCCATAAGGGAAGAAACCGTGATAAACTACTTGCCTTTTAATAGGCTTATAGTCGCGGACTTGTATTAACCAACGCAGATGCTGCATATTTAAGTTTGGAGAATTCTACAACAGACAGTCACCAATATGCTTTTGTCATAGATAACACCCCTACCCTTTTCAACTTAAAGTTGCTGCCTACACCCAGTTTTTGCAAACCTACGTCATTCAACCAAGGCCATGAGGAAATGTAACTGTAACCTGTGTTGGTGAAAATGATTGCTTGAAGAATCTTTTGGCCAGTGCACCGAGCCGGTATAATTATTCAATTGTACGTTTCTCTTTATATCTTCATGTATGAGATTAAATGTAAATAAAGAAAGTACACTTGATGGACTCACGACAAAGTATTCACCAAAATAGCATCGCAGCTGTCTGAAGTGTCATAGGATAAAAAAAGATAGACCGTCCCAATTTCTCTCGGCCTGAAAAGTGCCATGGACTGACTCAAGTAGCATGATAAATGAGCTTAACTTAGCTATCGAGACAGTTGACTGGTCATATCTGTGCAATTTCGAAGCACAGTTGAAATATGATTCAAATTTATGTGGTACAAAATCTTATGAAACCGTTTTTAAATAAGAGGTAAAGGATATGGAAAGAAAATATGCATGAACATGGACGAATATTAAAACTTATGTATCTCACTATGCAACAATGAACATGAATGTTTGGAATGTTCACACATTTAAGGTTTCTGACAGCGGTGAATCTAATGGACAGTAAACGAAAGTATAATTTTTAAATTATGCTAACTATAGTACAGTGGCGAGTCCACCAAAAAACTGAAACTGTTCAACCGGCAAAATACCCTGCTGAATTTGGTACCAATCAAAAGATAGGAACCTGAAGTTTAAAAATAGGTAGGGTGTACTATCAATTTCATGGTCAATATGTATTTATCTTGGTTACCATGGCAACAAAACTAAGTTTTCAAGAAATAAACAAAAAAAACACCTTATTAACCATAACTTTATACACACGCAAGGTACCACCTCACAACTTTACATCAGCATACCTACTATACAGGTGTTTCATAAGAAACCAGTTTGAGATAACAAGTGTCATCAGTTGGTCGCTTAAAAATCACTTAAATTTGCGATTAAACATTAGAAACTAGTTTATAGTTTTAAATTTTGGGAATTGTTTTCATGACATTTGATGTTAAAATGTTAAGAGATTCTTTCTGCACTGACAATAAGGCCAATTGAGTGAAGAAACAGTGTTTTTGGGTCGCCTAGCAGCTTTGCAAATGTTTAGATTACTACTCAAAATGAGCATATTTTTCTGGACATGGCAATCCGTCACATAGCCAGTTCTGGGCATTGCTAAGAAATGATACATGTGATAATACTGCCGGTAAATCTTTTCTTGAACAAAATAATACCTAGCTAAATGTGGTATTAATTGAAAGATAAGAACCTTTAGGTAAAGGTTAGATAGAGTGTACCATCAGTTGAATGGGCAATATATGTTTTTATTGGTTACCATGGTAACGAAATTTAGAGTTGGAGTAATTAAGGGAAAACACATTTTCAACCATCACTTTATAGACAAACAAGTTATCACTTCAAAACTTTACACCAACATACCTGGTATAGACGCACTCCATACAAAACCAATTTTAGGAGACAGATTTTGACAATTGGTTGCCATGGCAACGGAGTTAATTAAAGAACCAGAATTTGCATTGAGACACTGAAAACCTGCTTCTTGCTTTACATATAATGCACAATTTTCATCAAACATCATATTAAAATGTAAAGAAAGTCTTTCACAATTAAGATTGAGGTCAATTGAGTCAAATAAGATTGTTGGTAGATGCCTAGTAACGTTCTCTTAAATGTACAAATCATTCAAAATTTGTGCATTTTGGTTGATACTGGTGATTCATTATGGCCGGTGCTGTGCATTGGGCGGATGGTACATGTGGTAATACTGGCAATACATTGTTACACATATTAAAAAAAACAGCTAAAGTTGGTATCAAGCGAAAGATAAATACCTGAAGTTTAGGGTTAGGTAGAATGTACCACACTATTTATTTCCTGAGCAATATGTGTTTTTATTGGTAACCGTGGTAACGCAAATTCAGTTTTGGAGTATTCATTAGGAAAAAACCATGATAACATTCTGTGCACTCAAGTAGCCACTCTAAATCAACATATCTACTGAAAAGGCTGTTAGTGATAATGCAGTTTGTTGTGGTCAGTGTCAACAATTGGTTGCCATGGTAACAGAATTTTAAAATAAAATGACTTAATTTGCCATTAGACATTTATTACTTATCCGTAGCTTTAAGTGGTATGAGACATTTCATCGAATGTCATACCATTTGCTTGAACTATACATTTAAGATTAGCCCCCCCCCCTAAATAAAAGAACAAAGAAATTCATAAATAAAAATCCAAAAGTCAATAGGACATGATCACTTGAACAAATCTGGTAGAGACCCACTCAAGTTACATTGCCACCAAGTTTGAAGTCAATCTGGTTGAAGGTTTTGGAGAAGAAGTCGAAAATGTGAATCAGCATTAGAATGCCCATTGGCTCAAATACTGATCAATAGGAAAGCTGCATTAACTGATGGCCACAGACCACAGTTACAAATCCGGGTTTTTTTTTCATATTAGCATTTTTCAGTCTAAAAAATCAGCCTTTTGGTTTTTTAAAATTCCGTGAATGGCATTTAACCGATAAAAATGTCAGAAAAACATGGATGGAATTTTGTCATATAATTCTCAGCTCGTTAATTTGTGGTAATTGAAATACGAAACAACACCTGGATGTCAGCTTTATACAGGTGTATGAACTGTGCTCTTGCCAGGGTCACACTATTGTCCTTCCCCACCATAAAGTTCCCACCTGGCCCGGAAAACAGTGCACCTGTATGACCACCAATGTAGCAACTCTGCCATGCAGCAAACCTGACTTAGCTAACTTTATTTAAACAGAAGCTACAGCATGCTGAAAACACAGTATTTTCACAATTACGGACTATCTCCGTTGGGATGCGCAACCAGCCAATCACAACTGTGGTCTGTAACCTGATGAGTACCAAAATTGAACAAAAATCATTAAACATCGGGCATCTACAGCATTTCCACCTTGTGAACAACTTTGTTTGCACCTTCTATCAGGAAAATATCAACCAAATTTCAGCTTAATCTGAGCGACGAATCTAGAGAAATGTCAAAAAAGCAAATAACGCACAAAAAATCATAAAAAATAGAAAAAATTGCAGCATCACTTGCTAGTGAACAAATTAAGAACTAGGAGACTCTAGAAATGCTGCTATGTGATATCAAAGCAATTGGATGAGCAGTTTCAGAGATTTTTGTAAAGATTTGTCAAAAAAAATAATAAAAAATAAAGTAAAATAAATAAAATAAAATAAAATAAAAAATTAAAAACAAAACAAATATCAATGGAGCTTGACCATTTGAACAAATCTGGCAGGCACCTGCCCTAGGTACATTGCCACCAATTTTGAAGTAAATCTGGACGACGATTTTGGAAAAGAAGTCAAAAATGTGAATTACCATTAGAATGCACATCGACTTACATAGTAATTAATAAGAAAGGTGCATTTCCCGATAAGTACCAGTATTGAATAAAATCGTGAAAAATCAGGAATCCATAGCATTGCAACCCAGTGAACAGCTTTGCTTGACCCTTCTACAATAAACACATCAACCAAGTTTCAGCTTAACCAAAATGACGGTTCTGAAATCAAAAGTAGCAAAAACAGACAAAAAATCATAAAACATTACAATTCACAGCGCCACCTGGGGAACCAATTATAAACTAAGAGTCTCTGAAAATGTGGCTTTGTGATATCAAAGCAATCATGTGAGCAGTTTCAGAGATTTTTAGGATTCCCCCCCCTTCCCCCCCAAAACCCCCCCAAAAAATAAAAAATGAAAAAACAAGGGGGCCGTCTGAGCAACCCATGCTAAGCTGACCTGCAGTATTAATTTCATTACACTTATGTTTTGTACACTCGGGGCACTGAAAATTTTAAATCTTGAATATCTTCAAGACTATCATAGAAAGAGATGTGTTTCAAGATACAATTTATAGGTTTGTGAGATAACCACATCCAGTGAACCATGATCCAAAATTGTAGCATTTTGATTAATGCAAATTAAGCAAATACACAAATTAAAATTTTGAATATCTTTAATAGTATTATACATAGAGATGCCAGTTTATGATATCGGCACATCCAATGAATCATGAAACAGAGTTGTAGCTTTTTAATTTATGCAAAAATTCAAATATAAATTTTGAATACCATAACTGTAAAGATGCCAGCCCAAGTTCAATTTGTGGGTTTACAACACAGTTTCATCCAATGAACCATGAATCAAAGTTGCAGCATCTTAATTTATGCAAATTAACTAAATACACAAAATTTATATTTCGAATACTGTAAAAAAGGTTTTATACATAGAGATGTCATTCTAATATCAATTTTTGAGTTTATGATATTGCAGCATCCAATAAACCATGAAGCAATGTTTTAGCATTTTTATTCAAGCAAATTAGGCGAATCCATTTTGAACATAACACATGCCGGAGTATCCCCAACTCTTACGAAAAGGACAAATCTACTGAGCTCATTTATTTGATAAGAGGCTTTTATTGCACCCAGGGAGATATTGTTTGCAACTCTTTCTAGTTTGTATATTTAGTGTTCTATAGTGCTAATCTGCAATTACGCTTTTGTTCCAATATCATACCGTAATATACAAGTCATACCATTTGCTTGACCTATACAACCATTTCTTTTAGAAGAAAACTTGTGCCTCTTGCGATTAACGGCATTTATGGCTTGCCACATCTCGGTAAAGTTGGATTTGTTCTAAAATATTTTGCCCTACTGTCTTATCCCAGCTGTGCAAGAACACCGTTTAGTTTATTCCAGTGATAATTGTATAAATACAAAATGCATGCCGTGCAAAATGAGAGGTAATCAATAAGCAATTGTGGCCTGCAGCTTCCATTTGTCAGTACCACTAACCAAAAAAATGAGACTATCTGCTTGTTGACATGTACTCTCTGTCTGTAACGTAAAGCAGTGTGGATTGCTATCTTAAAGTGTAAACATAAATTTATATGAACAATCTTACCCAGGTGTGAACTAGACCTATAAAAACTACAGAAGCAATAAAAATTGCAAAACCACTTCCATATGGTGTTCTTGTGCTATATAGAGAATTTGTATTTATCATACTCCCTTGGATAAAACGAACTTCGAAATCATCATTTAATACCAGTAGATGTAATCCATAATTCAGGCATGATTTGTGACTGTCGTACCAAGTTAAGTACTCATCCTTATCATTGCGCTTGTAGTGTACATGGTAATTCCTGTTCATTCTCTTAAAATGTTCAACAAAATAAAAATGATTCAATATTAGTGGCTTGATCGTAATTTTAAAGTCACAGACTTTGGACACGGTTATATGTCTCTTTATTTTCAGTATTAAGTCAAGTATGTACGCCGCCGTGCGAGTGTGAACAGTTGCTGTAAAATAGTTTTGAAATACATCTACATACCAGGAAAGAGTCTTGCTCATCACCAAACTCCACCTATATACAATCCAAAAATGGCTGCATAATGTCTCACGACGGTAACTATGTACTGCCATTGTGAACTTGTTAGAACAGTTTTGGTCTATCAATATCATCAGATTCGCTGGTAGATAGCTTGTTGGTGGTGCATTTATGCGATCAGCACAAGATAAAATAGTGAGTGTTATTTCAGCAACTGTTGGAATGATAGCCATATAAAATGCTCTTATCGTTCTGACTTTGTATTGATATGATCCGTTGTGTGCCATTTCATAATATTCAAACTTGTCACTTTTGCTAACGTGTATTATAAAATTTGGCGACACGCCGCAATATGGATGATATTCAACATCTAGTGTTTCAAGAGTTGAGTTTATGCTGGAATTAAAAGGGGAATTGGAAACAAGTAACATATTCGGACATTCACTCTCGCGAGACCACGTTATTTGATATTGCTTAACTCTATATGTTACAGAAGTGGGCGATTTGATCTTAATTATGCAAACTATCCAGTCAGAGTCAAACCTTGCTTTGCCCGAAATGTCCCGCTTCGGAGATTTTCTGGGCAGTTGCTGAAAATAAAAACACCCACTCCCAAATTGGTACATGTAAATTCTATTTACTGTCTGTTCAGCCATTTTAGAATATTTATTAATCATTTTAGAATGATATTGTAGGTAAAACCATTGAGCTCTTCGAATCCGCTTTGGCATGGAACAAGGCTGAGCTATGCCTAGGCAATGAGTATTCTTTGCCAGAATTGTTGTTTTCAGCTTTGAAAAGCTATATGAGTAAGAGACCAATACATATTGGTTTCCTTGTGACACATAGCTAAGTTGGTGAGCATTATTTCCAAAGTTATTGCACAATGGAAATAATTCGATGAGTTCACTTCCGGCTGTGTCAAATAGAGAGATTCCACCTGCAATACATTCTCTCCATGACGATCCAGACCACATAGAGTTGATCAAATGAATTTCAATGTGCATGTTTTTGACTGCATGAAAAATGATATGCCGGATAAAGATATTTTTGTTGTCTTTCAACTCATTTCCTAAGTCTAATTTCGTAACTTTTAAGCGATGTAACTTAACGATTTTAGTTTTATTCTTTGTAAGGGTGTATAACGTAACTAATGTATAGCTAATACCGAGCATAGAAAATCCGTGTAACTCCATGGTAAAAACGAAACTTGTGGATAGTGTATTCTTAGATAGAATCTGTATATAACCGCTCCTAATGGTTTTGGTGTACTTTTGTATTTTCGTGGTTGAGGGACCATCTTTTAAAATCAATTTTCCTCTTGTTTCGTGTTGGCTAAACAGACTCAATACCATCCAGAGCACATATATCTTTTGTGCCTCCCATGTCCAGATGAAGATAACATTCTCGTCCATTTTAACAGTTTGAATTTGTGTGTCTTTTGTAACATTATTTACAGCATTATGCTTCAAGGTAATCCGTTGGATAGATTTTACATGTTGGTAATAAAGTGATACGCTGTTTGCATACGTGTGAGCTTCATATTGCTTCAGATGCAATGTAACAAAAAAGGATGTCACCCTAAAATCTTGATCCAATAATTTTCCACAAATACGAGTCAGAAAATCACGAATTTCATAATTAGCTTTCATATATCCATCTCGTATGCGAACTTCTAAGTATGTTAGCAGACAATTATTTTTTGTATCATAGATATCGGCCTTTAGTATAGTGAAATGTATAGCTAATGTATAAGGTGAAATTATTGTCCACGTTATGTCGCTGTGATGGCGCTCGACATTTACAGTGTTATACTCCACTCTACCACAAACGGCATACAGAAATTTGTTCGATTTGAATATTGCAACAGACCAGTCATTAGGGATACTTTTACTCTTGCAATTATCTAGAAAGCTTTCATCACAATTCACAGCATGCAATAAAAAAGAAGTGATGGAGAATGTAAATATATTTTTTGAACAACAGCTATGTGCCACATATACACTGTAGTAACTTAATACAGTGCTACGCCATAATGGTGTCTTGCTAACCCAAAGCGGTTCAAATTGAATGGTAAAATTGAAACCTATTAGGCAGGAAACTTCCGCGTAAACTTCATATGAAGTAGAAATTAACCCCAAATTTAGTGATTTGTCCCTTGGCCCCAAAAATCCACTAGGTCGCGACTTTGATAAAAGAATGTTACTTTTGTTTCCAGGTCCGTCATATATGATCAGGCGACTGGATATATAAAAGCGAAATATGTATATTTCTGTGATATTTAGGGCAAATTTTATGACAAAGAGAGAAGGAACGGTTATTTTCCATGAACAATGTTTAACTGTTATCCCAGTATAGAACTTATCATTGAAACGATACAAAGTGCCGTGGACTCCATGGATAGAACTGACTTGATTGGAAAGGTAACATACTTGGTATGTTACGTCCTCTATTCTTGTGTGTCTAAGACAGTCATTCCTTAGTAAAAATATTTGAAGGTTGGACATAGTTCGCTTGGAAAAACAGTCAAAAAATATTTTATGAATTAAAGGTCCCCAGTGAGCATGTTGCATCGCAGTTACTCGTGTTTTGTCTGTAAATTGTGCTTGAATGAATGCAAGTACATGTAGCCCTATCCATATGTGCATACATTTACTGCTTGTGTCAATTGTCATGATTGAGGCTGCTATTTCAGAAGTAGGAATTGTGATATAGCATACCGATGAATTAATGTGGGCGTGTATGGCTTCCTAATTGGGGAGTTCTCACTGTAGTATGCTGAGCCTGATACAGGTCTGTGAAAATATCTTGCCAGTACAAGTACGGCTTTGTGAGGATCAGTTAACTCCAGTTTCATAATTCTTGCGGTTTATTCCTAAGTTATCTAAAGTGAATATGTCTTTGAATAGTTGGAAACGCGCATAGATTACTACACTGGAAAGGATAACAAATATCCGATGCACATAAAAGTGGTTCCCATACATGTATGATAGAAATTCAGTTCCTATAACACAAGAATTATATGTTTCGAAATAGTACCGTTTTGGCCATGTTAAACAATCCCACACAGACATATATATATATATATATATATATATATATATATATATATATATATATATATATATATATATGTATATATATATATATATGTATATATATATATATATATATTATAGCTTTGCTTAAAAGTATATCAACTCGCACTGGATGCCATATAGGAGAACTCGTTTGCTTCGCTCACACGTTCTACTATAGGGCATCCAGTGCTCGTTGATATACTTCATATCGTCTACAAAGCATGCTATAAATTTTTCATCTCATGTTTAGGTCGATTTGTACATTTCAATACACAAAGCAAAAATAAGAAAGACATTTGCAGAAAGTTTTACTCCTCATCAACACAATTACCAATGAAACTGGAAGAGTACCGATACCACCGGAAAAGTGCCGATACCACCGGAAGAGTACCAACACATCATATTGCGGCCCTGCAGCTTTTAGGCCTATGATACGGTATTTATACAAGCCGGTTATAGTACTTAAATGGACCCAAACATTATATATATATATATATGTATATATATCTAAATCTACTTGCTGGTTTTGTTCACTGTATATAAACATATGTATATACACATATATCACTAATCTGTTGGATGTGGAGGCATTGCAAATTTCATGTTTAATGCGTAACAGACGAGTATTTCATATCGTGTATCAGCAGCTTGATATAGGTATGCGCTGTTTTATTCACAATTACGTAAGTATATAGCTTTTAAATACAGGCAAAGCAAATCACCAAAAATAGATTGATAAAAGTGGACCGCTTTTCAAGAAAGGAGTGTAACACTATCATTCGTAAAGGCTGTGACATCACTCCTTAAAGATTTGGACGTCATGGTTATATCCCGTCAATCACATTGCTAAGTCAGTGAGCCCCTTTGAAGTACTTTCTTTTGCCTTTGGTGTTTGTGTTGATGATAAGCCTAAGATAATCATATCAGTGGGGAACTCCAGTAGCACAATGGTAGGCTAAATGTCAATCAAGGAAATAATAACAGTGGCCTCGCATATAATTACAGACATGTAAAGCTAGCTCACCACTAGATAGCAATAAACAATCAGTAATGCCTTTAATGGGACCTTCTGCTTCATTTGTATGTGATGCAGCGTCACAGAGGTCTGTAGAATTTAACAGTAAAGAAGTTAGATATGGAGGCACAAAGTACGTTCGGCCACGTTGTGTACAGTAAATTGCAGGGAGGACTGCAGTCCCTTACCATAAATTATAACTTTTTCTTCCTGACAAAATATAATGTGGGCAAAAAATAACATGGAGAGCGTTGTAGGAAGTAGCGCGTTAAATCCCGCTTTCCCATGGTTGCATGCGGCCTTAATGAAGTCAAGAGTATCAGATATGACCGAGTTTGACATACTGGTAGTTTAATTGGGACACACAATCGTTAATGACGCCAAAGTAAGGTTTATTATCAGGTGAATTACAGTCTAAATGTGAAGAATGTTAAGATACATTTTTCAGAAATACAGATAAAATCGGTGCTGTGAAGGGCCGTGTAGCCAGCAAAAGGAAAAGGTTCAATTTTGTCACATATGATAAAACATTGACTTATTTCACGACGTGTTATTTTCGTTCGTTTCAGTATACACAATAGGATAATCATATAATTAATGAGACTCAACTGCTTGGAATTAGATCACTGCTGTCATATGTGACAGGCAACGAAACGTGAAGTGATGCGTTTTAGCCAGATGCGTTCTCCACCGATGTCAGAGTCCTATTTCTTTCTTTCTGGTTTCACATGATAGTTAAGATGCTGTACATTTTATCTGAGAGAAACCGTGTATATTTCAAGTATCATTACTTGACCACAACAAATAGCCATGTATTAAATGTATAATATGTAATAGAATATAATAACTTCTTATTGTCACTTCATGATTATTTGTAAATTGCTTATACAAGTACAATGTTGAATATTATTACTCGGTATTTAGTTTACTATGTGTGCTGAATCAATTTGAATACAAAATTACTTCACGAATCTGAATAATCCCGACCGAGCATATGGCAGTATCACAAATCAATTTTACAGCTGACTTCGTACATCCATATATATATACCGCTCCTTTGTCAGGGCAGACGTCCTGCACGATCATTTTCAGTCACGCCGTAGTACGCGATGCTCGGTAGCTAACAATGCACACATGATATTGAGGTGTCCTTGCATCTGGTGTGTGGAATCCACAGTACTGTGATGTTGTTGTTTTTTAGCGAGAGAGGACAACAGATAAAGGAAACGAAGTTGCATTAGCATTGGGTTGACGTCACTGACGTTGGATCGCAGTTATGGACAACGTCGGTAAGGTTGACCCAATGACATATGCCTACACAGGCACCTACATTCTATGGCTTACTATCAACTGTCACAAATCTACATAGAACTTATATTAAAATTTTGGTGAATAGCAAATATTGCAATCGTAGTATCGCGGCATGTTTTATATTTTTGTCAGTTGGCAATGCAGTGGCTACTCTTTTGTGCATTTTAATGTGACGTCTAAATTTGATGGATATTTTTTTTAGGATAGAGGTGGTTCTCATAAGCCTTTTTTTCTTATAAAGGTTCTCATCCTTACGTTTTCAAATTGGCAACCAGGATGGAATTTCCGTTTCTTTAAGTTACCCAACAGAACTATCCTTTGAATAGTGCCAGCATTTCGTGAATTGCTTAATATTATTATTTTGCAGACATAATGTCCCTTTGTTAGCAGGTTACAGTGAAATTATCACAAATAATGTATAACCACTCTTCCAGCCTCCCACAATGAAATAAACATAAACTATGACACATGTTGCTTTAACATGTCCATTCAGCCTTTTTCTTAAAAATGCATATCACTATTGCATGCACATGTGACGAAATAGGTGCATTCAGTTGTCTTATAAGCCCAAAGGTTGTCATTGATGGCGAATGTCGCAATTTTGGACGATCCAATTAAACAAGGATAATGTAGAAAAGTGTCCATTGATGATTGTATAAATGGAAACCAAAGAACAACAATAATGATAAAAGAATGGTTAGACCTATTAGGATTTAGATTCCCTAGAAATGATAGCCCCACGTACACAGCGACACGTACCTCTAGCAGTGTCTCGTGAACCGGTGTTTGAGCTAGCGGAATAAATACCTACAGATATTGATAAATATAGCAGATGCAGTCACACAATATATTTATGGTCAAGTGCTGATAAGAAGACTCAGTCATTTTGACAGAGCCCCTTCACCATGGCAAGTACGCCATGCCATTGAGCTAAGATATGAATATAGATAGACTACGTCTTGCCTTTTTGAGTGCAATGGAAAGTCTTAGGCATAAAGATGTCAATAGATAGTATCAGACCTCTTGTAAATGAACATTATCATTGTACTTCTCTACTTGAATAAGACGTTAACACGAATCTGAAAACATTTTTTCGCAGTAGGTGCTCTGTCAAGTAACTCAAACGTCCTGGTGATGAAACATCTCCACAAAGTCAAGAAGAAAAGAGATTTGTACCCAGGCCTGTATATTGCATAATTGCCGGACAATATGTATATGAAGCGTCATAGATTTGATTCAAATGCTCATCAAGTATTGTGTAGCTGTAGAAGTGAGTGTCAGAAAGGCATATGTAAGTCAAACTTATTTCAATCGTCAAGGAGAAACAATAATAATATGGCTGACATTTATAAATATATATATATATATATATATATATATATATATATATATATATATATATATATACATATATTTATAAATGTCAGCCATATTATTATTGTCACACACAATATATATATATATATATATATATATATATATATATATATATATATATATCTGTGTGTGTGTGTGTGTGTGTGTGTGTGTGTGTGTTGATCTTAAGCGATCATCATTATAAGGTCCTAAGTTTGATACCTTACTTTGTCTTAAAATCAAAGCTACCTTACGCGTATTTTGCTAATTCAATAGTATTTGGTCGAAATTACCAAAATTGTTTGCCACATTTCGGCGAAAACAGCGTTAAGATACAAAACTCAGGACGCTATACATATGTGCGCTAAATGGTGGTCTCAACAAGCACCGACACCTAGGCAAGCATTCGTAAAATATGAAGATAACAGGTCAATTATTCTTGAAAAACAAAATTTGTTTATCAGCAACACAGCTTGTTTTCACGGTATGTTTGAACTAAGAGAATAAATAAGCATCATCTGCTTTGTATATCTCGTTGAAAGTTTGCATATATAATAGCATTGCATGGCCCTGGCCTTACATCGAGAGGCAAAAATGTAAAATGTCTGATAGATAAGCATGAGGAGGGATAAGGTAAAATACATGAATTTCGCATAGTGGTACATTGTGCCCTGACTTAATTAGATTCTTCAAAGTGGGAACGTACAGCACAACGCTTTCTAGGGTTGAAAACAGGAAATATGGATAAATGACCGGATGTATCACAACAATGAAGATCTCTGACAACGAGTCTGATGTAAACTGCTGCCTGTCTTCTCTATGGATTCGATACGGGTATTAAAGTTTTATGTTGGCCTTTTCTAAATAAATGAATATGTGCTTGCTAATCTTGTTTGAATAGCTCTGGTACGCATAGAGTGATTCCCCTCTCTAAGGCTAGATAGCGATGTTAGACAGCTATCAAGTAAGGAGATGGAATCATTCCATGTTCAACAACAAAAATAAAAAATGAACAGCTAACCATTCAGGGAATAGAAATATATCAAATACCAAGTCACGCAGTTACTCATTGAAACGCCAACTAGTCGATCTCCAGTCAACAGATACAGTATTTTATTATTCTTTTCACGCATACTTTTACCAACAACGGAATATCACAACATTTTCAACAGAAAATTAAACAAACATCCAGTCAAGAAATTGGAGTTTCCCTATGGTCAGTGGTAACTGGCCTATGAGCCGCAAAAATTAGGCCAGGGACGTGCATCAGCTAAATCTTGGACGGCGTTAGAGTAAGTACACAGGTGTAGTGTCGGTTTAAACCAGCAAAAATGTGTTTTTTTATCTTTTGCTACTTTCATGCACACCACGTCTCCTTTGGGTCGTACTTTGTTTCCACGGACACCAGACATGGGTAAATTCCATTTACTTGTGTACGATTTTCATGTACATGTGCAATCCATTTCAAGCTGGATGCTTTGCCAGTAAATTATCTCGTAAATGGGCTAATACATAACTCAATGACTTAATAAGCATCTTAACAAATTAAGATATTGAACTGTGATTACCGTTTGTGTGGAAGGTGTAGTTTACTTAACTTACTGAAAGTATTTATGAAAATATTATGGAAATTACCGTTATTGCGACAAAAGAGTATAGTCAAAACTTGTATTTTGGTGTAAAATATTCACTATAAAGAATTAGCAAAGCTTACACGCACTGTTTATTGTTTTATATTTAGATTAGAGGCTTGTTGCAAGCTGCGTATTTGCAAGGCGTTTAGGTTTAAACTAGGGTTGAAGAGATTTGATGTCCTGAACATCATGATTGTATACCTGACAATGCCAAACTTATAGAATATATGTGATAAAATTACTTGCAATAATTTAACTCTTTAAGTGCCAAATTTTGAACTGAGTCAACAGGTTTTCTCAGCATGCATAGGGCGCTATGCGTCCAAAGCACGCCGAGAAAAGCTGTTTACCTGGGGTGGTTTCTCTGAAACTAGAGGCAAGCTGGTATTTGAATGAACTTTTTTTTCCACGAGGAATACGAATCTGAGATCGCAATATTAATTCCATATATTTCGCTACAGTGGAGTAGATCGACTTTAGACGTGATTGGCACTGAAAAAGTTAATTGACTTTGAGGTAACCAGGAAGGAGAAGCCATTACCAATTGTATCTACATTTATCCAGACATGATAACATTGAACCACAGTAACCATGTGACGCATGTTAATCATTTTGCAGACATAATGTTCCAACACTCGGGGGCACCTGATATATAATTGTGTGCTGATGCAATGTTTTCATTATATTGCATATACATACATGTTTGCCTAAACATAAAAACACACATACAAACTAATTACTTCGTATGTGTAAAGCCCTTTCAGCTATAACTTGAACAAGGGGTAAAACGACAGACTGTTCATCAGTTGTAACGGGGAAGTCTACATTAAGTCCTGTAAGGAAATGCAGAAATTAAGTAACACAGAATTTTGATGATACCCAACCAAATTATCATGTAGGCAATCCTTTGAGCTGGGGTATATGGGCCAGTACATGTTAGCAACTAGGATATTGCTATTTATCGTTTTCTAGTTAATTGAATTTTAGATTGCAGCATACTTTAGAGAAAGAAGTGGGGCATTGTTTCAGGTATTGCTTCAAAACAGTTGTACTTTATTGAGTACAGATTCATTTTCCAAAGAGAACAAGTGTACACAAATTTACTGGTCAAACATCTTGATCTTGCATAATGGCTACATTCACAAGATCATTGTTTGAACATGGAATATGTGCACAGACTGCGGCTCCACACACACTCATATGTAAGCGTATTTAAGGAGCCATGCGTGTTAAAATACTCGGGAAACAGACCAGTATGTATAACTACATTTTGATCTTGTTCTTCTAAAGATATCCTTCTCAATTAATCTTATTCTGCGGCAAAACCGGATAAGACACTCTTATTGTCAAGCATTCCTTTGTGTCATTTGCGCTATATCACAAATGTAACTAACGTGGTTGGCATTTTGAGATACTTAAGTAAATTATGTGATCATGTTGTAGTATAGAGGAACTTTGCTGTGCTACATAACTTTTGCAGGCTGCTGTACCAAGATTTTTATGCAATTGGAAAGGATATATATATATATATATATGTATATATATATATATATATATATATATATATATATATATATATATATATATATATATATGTATATATTTATATTTATATATGTATATACATTGCTTTTTTTTCCTATGGGGGCTAAGCTTCTGTGTCATCGCACATGGTGACAACTTGGGTATTTGGAATATCTACTGGGAACGGTTGAGTCCCTCCTATATTTTCACACGTGTACCGTCTTCAATGCGCTCCCATAAAATTGTTTGTAAGTCTTTCCTGGTTTAACCATAAATGAGTGAACCGCTTTCCTACGCATATGTTGGGTGAAGAGATACCAGTCCTCGCCAAAGGATGCTGTTTTCTGTCCAAACATTTCATGTGAATGACAAATACTACTAAATACTAGTAAGGAGATAATATTTTGCACTGAGACGGTTTCTGCAGCAAATTAGCGGGGAATGGTCAAATTCAAGTTTATGCCTTGATGTCAAGTTCAACACATTTGACAAGCAGGCTTACAACTGATTACAGTAAGAACGATTGGAAGTTAATTTTGCAAGAAGCATAAGGGGTAAAATAGAGTTTGACATACTTTGAATATACGCCTTTTCAACCGTAGGTGCTAAAAGAAGTATAGTAAAATAAGGGAAAAATCATTGGTGGTGCAAATAATATTATTCTTAAACTTTTGCAAATGACATTTTATAGGTTTAAATGATAGGATTCCACGATGTCAGTGAAAGGACGAATTCTATTCAGCTCCTTGGTGCGCTACACATCTCATGTGCTAATAAGAACTCGTCAGCCATACATTGTAAAACTATGAGAAACATTACGAGATCCTTGCCACATAGGCTCAAAATGAAGCACAGTCAGATGTATGCATCCAGATTTTCCAGGCTTCAAAAGTGTTCTGATAGTTCCTCACTACCGCGTAAGACCCGCTATTATATTTGAAGCTGATATAAAAACAAGAGGACTGTGACATTGCTGTCCTCAGCTGACTATGATGCCCTATGACCTTGGCAATGCGGTCAAGGTCACTGACCTATTCTGAATCTAACTTTCATACAGGGCCATGTCCATGTGCAAGATGAAAGTCACAGTACAAATAGTTCTAAGGTTATCACGCGACCAGTAAAATTCTTGTTAATGGCCCTGTGACCTTGAAAATGAGGGCAAAGTCACTAATGTACAGTCTCAATCTTTCCTAAATAGAGGACCACCAGCAAGCTGAACATGAAAGTCCTACCTTCCACAGTTCTCAAGTTTCAAAGTGAAAAGTAAAATTCACGTGAGGGTCTTGGTCACGGTGACCTGGGGAATGAGGGTAAAGTCACCCATGTACTTTCTAAGTCTGGCCTTTGTTCAGGACAACCATTATGTACAACATCAAGGTCCAAGTTCAAATAGCTCTCAAGTTGTCAGGTGAACAGTAAAATTTGAGCAAGTGACCCTCTGACCTTGGAAACGAGGTCAAGGTCACTCATCTACTGTCCTATTCTGGCCCTTATTAAGGACACCTAGCATGTGCAATACGTATGTCCTAGCCTTAATAGTTCTCAAGTTACCATATAAACAGTGAATTTCATGCACCTCGTCCTGTGACCTTGGAAATGAGGTCAAGGTCACTCCCTACTGTACATGTATCACTCTCATACCCAGAAATATCCCTATGCAATTTCAAAGCAATTGGCTGAGTATATACAAGGATAAGGACTTTTGAAGATTTGGCCAAAAAAATGATAGAAAAAAAAAATCATTGGAGTGTGACCATATGAACAAACTTGGTAGATACCAACCCAAGGAACACCCCCACTAAGTTTGAAATGAATCTAACTGATGGTTTCGCAGAGGTCCCAAAATTTTCAATTAGCATTACAACCCGTAATGACTTCCCCAATGACTTGCATGGTAATCAATAGGCATGTAAAATCAAGAAGAAAATTTCCTAAAAAAACCCCCCAAATCACTGGACCGTAACCATTTGAATAAATTCAGTAGACACTCACCCGAGACAAATCCCCACCAAGTTTGAGGTGAATCTGGCTAACGGTTTTTAGTTGAGGTCGAAAATGTAAACTACCATTGCAATTCCCATTGACTTACATAGTAAACAATAGGAACGTAAGAGTTGACCTACAAGTACCCGAATTGAAAAAATCAGGGATCCACAGCAACGCTACCTGGTGAACACCCTTGTGTGACCCTTCCACAAAGAACATGTCCACCAGATTTCAGCACAATCTGAGAGATTGTTTTGGAGAAGAAGTCGAAAATAGCAAAAGCGAACAAAAATAGAAGAAATTCGCTCCGCCACCTGTTGATCAAATTAAGATCTGGGGGTCCCTTGTAGGATCCCTGTAGAATTTCAAAGTAATTAGCCAAGCGGTTTTGGTGAAGAAGATTTTTTAAGATCCCCCCCCCCGAACAAAAAAATTCAGTAAAAATCCAGCAATCACTGCATCGTGACCATTTGAATGAACGTGGTACAGACCCACCCAAGGCACATTCCCTCCTCGTTTTAATTTGATCGGGCCCGAAGTCAAATGTGAATTGTTGATAGACAGACAATGGACGACGGATGACAGACTCATAACATAAGGTCAGCTGACTGACAAGTCACCTGAGCTAAAAGGTGAAAATGAAAATGAAAACACAATAAAGCCACATTCCTCACTGAAATATATATATATTTATATATATATATATATATATATATATATATATATATATATATATATATATATATATATATATATATATATATAATATATATATATATATATATATATATATATATACACATACATACATAGTAGGAATAATTGGACATTTCTTGTTACATAAAATGAACTTGAATGTGTTACTTAACATGCCAAAACCACGTCGTTTATGTTGTAGAAACTAGCAGCAGAAACCAACAACTGATCAGGGGAGATATGGGGACAAAGCTATTATTCTAAAATTAGTTGCGACCATGATGATTGTTCGAAGGGCATTACAAGAGAAACAATCACCTTACTAAATTGTAAAAATTTAAAATCGAGGCTTTGATGTAATTCCGATGACTTAGGTTAAATTCGGATAACATATAAATTATTTGTAATTTGAAAAAATGAATGATTCTGACAGAATATGTTAGAGCAACCTTACATTTACGGACTAATTTTTAATGCTAAATGTCTATGTTAAGCATTAGACAAGACTTGTTGGGTTTCAAGGTACATGTGTGATACTGATATCTAATGTTGGTAACACATTTACTCTTCTGTGATTGTGTTAAACATATATGGCTGAATTGCTCATGTAATAGTTTATGAAAGCATGGCATATTATTCCAGAGCCCATCAAATTTAGTGGAGGAAATTGTTTATCTTTTTATGTGTCAAACTGCCTGTAGAAGCATCTTCTTGAAACTTGTTAGGTCACATCCTTTTCACATTTGGTAAGCTTCTACCTTGGTAGGGGTCTACCTTGGTAGGTGTCTACCTTGGTATGGGTCTATCTTGGTAAGGTTCTACCTTGGTAAGGTTCTATCTTGGTAAGGTTCTACCTTGGTAGGGGTCTAACCTTTGTTGTTTTCTACACCTTTGGCCACTGGCACTAGCTAAATATTTTAATTTTGTAAATTGATATCTCTTCCCTTTTACAACTGCAAGCATTTGCTGTTGTTAAAGAGGGCAACGCCATCGGCTGTCGCAGAGCCCTCTTGTTATTCAAAAAACCCCCGCAGTAACTGGAAAAATGTGCATGACAGTCCTGATATCGGTGAGGCAACAGATGCAATCCGTGATATAGTCAAACTCAATAACCAGACACCCTACCATTGTGCATTGGTCAATTGGTTTGGACATATTTGCCGGCAATGTGAATTTAGCGCCTATAATCCTTCCCTAATGTGATATCGATGATCCAGATATGTGCATTTTTAGTATTACAGCCACATAAAATCGATGAAACTGGCAAAACAGGACATATATGTACTTTTTTCGCACTGCAAGATATATTGATTTGCTGACCGTCCAGCATACCACATGGTCTCACAGATATTTGGAAATTAATCACATAATCAAGTTCATTTTATCTCATTCTTTAAAATGTGTTCACAAACTGCAGCATGATACCTTGGTATCAGTGTACCACTGAAAAACAGCAAAACTATGTCTTTAAGTCTAAAACGACAACAAAGGCAAATATATTATGGCGGCTTTGCTCTATGATTTTATTGCGCTTATGGGGACTATTCATCATTTTTGAATTATTGTGCATTTTTCTCCATATTTCAATTCAATGCAGACGTGTTGCGTTCATTCTACCACGGATACAAAGTACACAATAAATTACATTTTAAACCAAACTGCCGAAAGCAGTAACTTAGTGCAAAGCAATCCGCTAATACAAATGGAGAATTAACATATGCATCTATGTGTTTGCCTTGTACCTGTATACATGTCATTATAGGGGATGAATGTTTATGTGTTAACCGTGAACAAGAATTAATTCGTGTTACACTTACAAACGAATGACATCAAGACAGTGTTGTCAAGGCGTCTAGAATAACATTAGCAATGTCAATTATAAAGAGAAAGTGCCCCAGTAAGTGGCATTTGTTCAGCATATTGCATTTCTGGCTCTTATATGCAGTGAGTTATTGGAGCAACAATAACCCAGTAAACCATCGCATGGGTCATAATTTGAGAAAGCATTCCTTCAAACAATATATTGCTTGGGCAGAACATCACATTGACCTATTTTCAAGCATGTGATGTTTGAGTCCGTTTCCCATTTATCACTGAGTCTTAGGGGATTTTATATTACAGCACAAGGAGGTTGATGATTTACCTGTGCGGAGCAACAATAACCCAGTAAACCATCGCATGGGTCATAATTTGAGAAAGCATTCCTTCAAACAATATATTGCTTGGGCAGAACATCACATTGACCTATTTTCAAGCATGTGATGTTTGAGTCCGTTTCCCATTCATCACTGAGCCTTAGGGGATTTTATATTACAGCGCAAGGAGGTTGATGATTTACCTGTGCTTTTGTTACTTTTTTTTCTTTTGTACTTTTTTATTACACATGCGTAATAGTAATATATAAACACTATTTTCTATATTTCTAATGTGTTGGTTATTCTGGCACACACATGCCCCCCCCCCCCATGCTGAATTGTCCGGTAGTCTCTAGTGTTGGAGGTGCATGCTGGTATTTTCTTTAAACATGTTTCTAACTTTGATATCTATAAATTTATCAATTATTAGTCATTTATCACATTTTTTTGACAATACAAATTAATTTTGATGTATATTGAGACATATTTACATGTGAAAACGTATTGTTCTTTGTTCCCGGAAGTGAATATTTTTGTGGGTTCCTACCTTTAGCACTAGAGAGCTACTGGACAGTTTGGCACCAGGGGGCCCATGTGTGGCAGGTAAACTTTTCATGTGAGTCCGTTTACGGTGCCGTGTTTACACTTAAGATATTTAAGATGGCGTCGAGGTGCGAAACTCTTGCCGATGGTTGTTATGTGGCGCCACATATAATACTTAATCAACGAAAGCAATTTCAAAAACAACAGCGGGCATTTTGGTGAATTTTATATTCAGCAACAGGAAACTCCAACCATATTTTAAGTACTCATAACATGATCAATTGTACCGCAAATCATACCAGTGTATGTTACGTACAGATTTAGAAATATTTCTACCATTATCAACCGCAACGCAAGAGCAGCAACTTGATCAGTTGTTCTGTCCGGGCCCAACCCTCTCAATCTCAGCTTCTTATAATCTTGCATGGAGATAACCTTTCTGAATGCAAGCTCAACAAAACTCGTGTATCTGGTTTTATAAAAAACAATCATATAGATACTCTTGCAATTAGAAAGACGACGAAAAAAGACACCGTAACTGACTAAGTCGAACTCAATCCAGTAGGATATACTAGCCGTTAGCGTCCCGATGAAAGTGTTTCCATTAGATACAAAGACTGTTTAAAATCAAAACTCAAGGTTTGCAATCCGACTGCATCTTTAAGGGTTGCATGTGAATTTTGAAGAAGAAAGCAATGATACGGTGGTGTTGTACAGCTCTGATCCAAAGACAATAATTACAATATATAATCAGTTCAATAATAATATTTCGGACCTACCCAAAATCCTAAACCTCTCACATGGCAAATTGTTCATTCTTGGATGCATCCCACACCATGCTGACGAACCATGTTACTACCTCAAGAAACAGATGTTTCCATGCAAAATGTAATCCATACACTTGAACATGCGTCAATAGTAATAAAAGCCTAGATGATCAACATTGCTTATGCCTCAAAGCTGGCAAGACAAAATTCATAATTATATCCACCCCGCATCTGCTTTCTAGACTGGGAAGTATTGTAGTTCAGATTGGAAATACACTAGTCAAACCAAATCGTAGCGCAGGGAATCTTGGTATTATATTTGACTCCCCATATTCTTCGGAGAAACATGTCTATACCATTCGTAAACACACATATCATCATTCGTGGGGGTGGGGGTGGTCAATGCTATCAATATGGTGGTTTGCACGCGTGCTATTTTGTGCCATAAGCGTGGCAATATTTTACATGTCTACTTAATTCGTTGACGTGTGCTCAAAAATGGAGACGCGTGCTCTTATTATTACAATTAATAAAAATACAGACTATTTCTCTGAATTTGGTCATGCCTAATCACAAAAAAATGCGTGTTCCATGTTAAATTACGCGTAATTAAAAACTCCGACGGGTGCTCCAATTTATATTATGCGTTATTAAAAACACACCGACGTGTGCTCTAAGTTACCTTAGGCGCAATCACAAACACCGACGTGAGCTTTAAGTGACGATAAGCGTGATCAAAAGCACCAACTTGTGGGCCAAGTTATATTACGCGTAACTAAAACACCGATGTGTGCTCTAAGGTGCATAACGCGTAATGAAAACACTGACCTGCTCTCTGATATACATTACGCGTAATCCAAAAACCAATGTGTACTCTATGGTATATTAGGCGTAAACAAAAACCTGTGTGCCGTAAGTTATTTTACGTGTAATAAAAAAAAAAAAAAAAAAAAAAAAAAACCACCGACGTCTTCTTCATTGCACATTACGCACAGTCAAAAAACCGACCTTGTGCTTATGCTACATTATGTGAAATTAAAAACACCGACGGGCGCTCAAAGGTATATTACGCATAATTAAAAAAACACTTGCCTGAACTCCAATTTATATTTCGTGTAATTAAAACCACCGGCGTGTGCTGGTTGTGTGACTTTTATAGATTATGTATCTATACTAGCTTCAAGAGCAAAGTTGAACGGGACACAAAGGATGCCCTGTTTCGAAACAGGTCATGGCCATACCGCTAAGTCATTTAGATTTTACCAGGATTTTGTCATTAGCGCATGTTTTTTGGCACCGTGGTATTAATGACTATATAGTTTGCTCTTATCCAATATGATGAGATAGAGTTAGAGACAAGGATCATATAAGAATCCACATAGATTTTCACTCGGCATGATACATTTTTTGCAAGCAATAGTTGGTTAGCAATCAGAGGAATAAAGTGTACAATCTAAGAATTGTACTGAGATCTGAGGAAAAGGTCTTGTTCAACCGCTGTTCTCTGTTTGCTTACCAAACATAGCAAGAACGTTTCTAGCCTCGTTCTCATTTAACTCCTTCAGTGTCAAGGTCGAGCTACTTAACATGAACTGAGAACCATTTTTAGTGAGGGTTCTATTTTTGTGTTCCTTGTAAAAACACATTTCATTCAAATACTGGCAAGCCTGAAGTTACATAAAATATAATGGTCCAGGTCAACAGCTTTACTCGGCGCGCTTTGGGCGCATTGTTCCCAAAGCGCTGCTGGACAAGCTGTTGACTCAGTCCAAAAAGAAAGAGTCGAAAAGAACCACTTTGTTCTCAAGTAATGTTTCAGTCCATCAGGGCTTGTATGCTCTATGGTCAGTTGCCAACTTCATTTTGAATTGCCTGTTGTGTCCACCTGAACCTCAGCATGGCTCGAAGTGTTAGGTTGCGCACCTGCGATCTCTTTTTACAGTGAAGCTTACTCCAACCGTTTGCTGTATTAGCTTGCCGCCGTTATGATACTTGTATTCTTATGAAAAGCTGTAAGTAAGTAGAGTGTCTTAAGTGTTTTCATGTGATGGTCATGGTTGTGATATTTTATGAAATACATACTTCTGCCATGACATCTATACCGCTAATAAGCTTTTTAACCATTTCAGTATATTTTCTTTTTTCTTTGTCCGGTACGTGATGTTTTGCTATGAAAAGAAAAGCAAAGACGAGTGTATTAAATGCACACATGAGCTTTTCCCTTGACATAACATGCTATTTCATTCAAAAAAAAAAAAAATCCAAATTAAAAAAAAAAAAAAATCTTTTCCCCATCCTCCAAAAAAAAAGACATAGTTGCACCGAATTTGCAGGGCTACATTACGTGATATCATATTGTCATATTAAAATTTGGCATTTTGTTGCTTATTGATAAATATTTATATGTAGATTCTGTTTTGCGATCTGTTATACATCTTTAAAAGCAAAAGGTGGGATTTATTGACAACCTAGGTTCGCTGGCCATTTCTGCTCTACTAGAGCCTGATCATTAATTCTTATATTTATCTAATATTCACATGTTAATTTTTTAGTGATTGCACCACGCCACTTGAGCGACAATATATGGCCAAAATAATGAGCAATTTAAGGTCAAGGCATCACACAGATTCAAACTCAGTTTTTGTTACCCGTGCTTGAATAAGCCGTCTGCAAATAAACCGGTAGTTACACAACTCCATATTAATCCGAACAGAATCTGGGTTTTCTCAACTTCATGTTCGCCATTAAAGTATCAAAGCTGGAAGAGGAACTTTTGCATGATCGTATACTAGATATTTAGCTGTTCGAATTCTCATCTACGCAAAGGTCGGAACATTTTCTGGCTTCAGAACTTATCGGTGGATATACTCTTCTATGTCTCATGACACTCAACACTAAAGCGTGGAATGCAAAACATCGATTTGGTGTAGAACGGCAACTTGGTCAGTTACATGACCTTACATACTGTAATTTAAGAACCTAAATTGTAAAGGATCATGTCTCCCTTTATGTATGTTACTATGTGTGTCTATAAGCGTATCGTGTATATATGTTAAGACTACACCTGTAACAAGGTTAATGTCAATAAAGTTCAACGTGATTATTTCTTCTTCCATTGCAAAAGAGTCAAATGACTGTCTCGGGAATAATACGCCATGTAACCCGTTACCGATTTGGGCCCTTGTTCAGCAAGATGATGACAGTAGCATTATATCATACGTACCATCTTGACTCAAATGGGTTTTAAATGTATTAGATATACGATCATATAAAGATAGCTATAGAGAGTATTGTGACAACATAACCTGTCACAATATTGTGGGGGGAGAAGTTTACAGCCTATTTAGAGCAAAACACGGGTATTCGTTCCGATCACGTTTGCCGGACGTCGTATGCTTTAACTATACAGAAGGCATGACACTCCCGCAACAAGCCAGACACACGCGCGCTTGATAGTGCAACTTGGTTGTAGAAGATTAAATGCCAACTACATGTTATCAGACCTACTTCTTTCTCATCTCTATTGGTTATGCTTTCATAAATAAAGTCATCTAAAACTGCATCCTAATAAATTGAAAAAAAAGTCAAATGAAATAAGCAAAACGACTTCTGCTTGTTCTTCTTGACGTGCAAAATACAAAAAGAAATGCCTGATGGTTTATTGAGCGATGTCTGTCTTAACAGGGGGCAATACATAATTCCCCACCATCGTTTTTTTTCTGCACGGGGGATTTCATTATCAGCACTACCGATTTAGACCTATGATTTATATTTATTTAAAGAATTGGTTATAAATTGGAAAGTCTTGATATTATTATATCATTCAGTAATTATGTTGGATAACCATAGTGGAGGATTGGAAAATGTAGTGCTGATGAATGGTTAGTACACCTACAAAGTGTTCCATGTAGAGAAATAGTACCAGATGGTTTCGGTCTATAGTAGATGCCAATGAATAATAAAAATCATATTATTAATGCCTTTGCTTTTTAAAAAATAATATATGATTATAATGGGAATTCTCTCGGGCACCAATTTTGCCCGAATTATGATAAAGGTCTTTGGACCTATTTGTTCTTTGAAATATTGTATATTAATAGTAGTAGGTGTGTGTTTAATCCTAATACTAGCAGGGTGTGCAGGCAGCTGTTTGCTGTAGTTTATGTTTATGTAAAAGAGAAGAATATCTATGGGCCTATGTTTACCATAGGTAGCATTTAACCACTGACCAATTTATGGAACTGAAATTCTGTTTTATGAGTACATTTCTAAAGCAATGAATTAATATTGATTATCTTTGTCTTGTTTTGTGAACAATGTTAATAATACCTAAATAAAAGAAATATTAAAACATACATGAACATATATTTTGTCATAGTATGATTCAAGCACAGGTAACTGTCCTCGTCAGCCGTTGCGTGCTTTCACTAGGCCTACAGTATAGATAAATGTACCACTACCCATTACAGACGCTATGGATTGCCCTCTTCACGCAATGCACGTCGGAAACCCTTGTAAGGTTTTAAATAATCACGAATTGCTTATCATTTATTGATAGATTTTTACTAAAGAAATAATGACCTTAATTAGGCTGTTAAGTTAGCGACATTGCTTGATACACCACTGTATATATAAATATATATAAAACGTCGTGGCTGTTAATTTTTAAATTCAACATAATTAAAAAGAAAAGAAAACATTTATTTGTATAGCAAACCTTTGTACGATAACATTGACAGGCAGATTCAAGACGATCGAGATTTTGATTCATAAAATTCCAAACATTTTTTCCGAAGAGCAGAGAAACAAAAGGGTATCATTGATAAAATGTAAGGTGAAATAGTGTTGAAATATGTCGGCGGGTCAATTACGTCGTGAAAGCATTCATCCGGTAAAAACCGAACCCCCCCCCCCCCCAGAAGCTCACACGAAAGAGGCCAAATCTAAAGCAAGGAGTGGATGTTACTAACATTTGAAATTCTGTGATGATGTAAAAGTAGAACCTTTAAAAGAACACCTTGGGTTATAGTACGCACAAACGGGGCAGCTAGAAATATTAATACCACTGTCACTTACAGTAAGGGAATTTAGAATTTTTTGCAAAGCATGTGGAGTGGGATGTCAGGCTTTATTAAAATCACAAATGGCAGAAACGGTATATGCAGTTGTTACAAAAAGTTCTCCTGTTCAACACCCAGAAAAGCTCAATACAGATTCATATTAGGCCATTCCGCCTGCTGTGTACCTACGTCACTACCGGCTGCTGCAGAATTGACGGAATCTACATCAAAAGAGAATGGAGATGTTCTAGGCCTTAGCCTATCATTGCAGAAAACAAAAGTTTAAAAAGGCCCATTTAGTCTTTGCTTAATGCGGTAATGCCAGTGTGCCATAAAATATTTTAAATAAGTGGCATCATTTTATATGTACGGATGTGCTAGGAAAGGACGGCGTATTACACACAAAAAAGAGTTTTTGTAACAATTTTTGCAATGTTTGCCAACATCAAATCTTCAGGTTACCATTTGGCTCAGGTTCACACCTAGCGGACGACTATAGTTCGACCAAAATGCACTAAGGGAATCTATTTAGACCACGCGTAATCACCCCATGTAAGACATGCAGTGCTTGCTTTCATTATACTGTAGTGTCACAGTGAAATCAGAAACGGCCAGCAAGGACGGTTATGCATTACCAACGGATTTTAAATGAAATAGAAATTTTAAATGGAAATAGAGCTACAATCATTTGACAATATTGGCCCTGCCTATTCTCATATACATAAATAGTAGGCAAAGGCCAATTGTGACAACTAATTACTGGCCGTCTATACTAAGTGTAGGCCTACATACGTGTTTCGTACTTGTCTGTGGCCATAATAGGCCTGGAATATGGCTCAGGATTCATTTGGGTCTAGGTAAAAAGGATGGAAGCAATGGTAAAAAGATGTAAATACTAAATGTATATAGGACTGGTGATTGCTCGTCCTATTCTAAGGCATAAAACCGGTCATGTGGATTTTAAATAAATTTAATTATGGCGGTAATCTACAAGTGAATTAGAAGTGAGTACAAGAAAGTATTTTTTTTGAATAAACCTAAGTAAAAGCACTTTTTACGTGAAGTATGTGCTGCCGACCTACTTTTCAATTTCAGCTTATAACATTTACATGCATTTTTAACAGGTATTGGCCTACGCCAAGGCCTATTCCTGAAATACTGACTGGTCCCTGCATTGCACAGTAAAGATGATGATCTTCCGTAAGCAACTTAACAAAACTCTTTTCAATGTATCAGAAAATTGTTATTCATTGTAAACTACTCTCCTGCTTGTTGTTTACGGATGAAAACAAAGAAAGTTCCGCGTCTATTCACTTGAAAGATTATTAACCAATCACAATGTGCGAAATTCGCAAACCCGTATAACAAATGAAGCATAACGGCGATTGCACGTCAGGAGGAACAAACATCGCTTGAGATTTTTAACAAGTCCTTATCTCAATATTTCAGGTAGATGATCATGAAAATCACTTGACAAATTGAAAATAAAGTGAGTAGACTTTATAAGCACAATTTTAATGGTACAATGATATAACTGGTGGCCGTCTTACGAAAACAATTTTGTGCAAGGCATATCGCCGGTGTGTCATACCCTTGTTGATACAGTAGACCCAGTGAAAGCACATGACGTCCAGCGAGGACGATTACCCGTGGTGCAAACATACACGCGATGTGATGGGTTGAGGCCCGTATGTGGGTTTATGCAATAAAAGACAAACTAGTCATGGACACATGTTAGTTGTATGTTTTCCAATTTCTAACATGCTGTGTTGTACAGTATGCTCAAAATGCACCAATACAACGCGCTTATTACGGTTTAGTGTGTACTCACTCATAATCATAATAAAAAAGGCATTTTCAGTATTCATGAGGTGGCCAGGAGCAGTACATCATCAAACATACGTGCAGTGTATTAGAATTTCTTGGTCTTTCGTGTATACATGAAAATAAGATAAAATTGCTTTTTTATTTAAACAAGTGGAGAGGAGTAGCATATTTTACATCGCCTGTAATGCTCTTGCTTCTGGCACCACCACAACAGTTTTATATTTAATGAATTTTTATGTGTCAGAATGTATTCAACGAAATGATGAGATCCTGATGTGTCAAAATGTATGTACACGAAATGATGAACGGTGGGTTGAGGAATAATGATATCACAGATTGGAGTGGGACATTGTTCATGAATGATATAACCTGGTAGAGTCCTCGTATATGCCAAAAACTACAGTTTATATATATATATATATATATATATATATGTATATATATATATATATATATATATATATATATATATATATATATATATATATATATATTTAATAGGAAATGGTTATTGAGTGAACAGCTTGCTGTTCACTCAATAACCATGACAAAGCTGTAAGGACACATCTGTCCAATGTTCTCATCTTTGGTCTATAGCTATGCTGGAATTGGGGTCCCAGCCTCAATGTATGGGACATTTGGTAACAATGTTGAAATCAATGCTATAGTAATAATTTAGTGACAGGTTGGAGTAGGGATCAAAACTTTCCACCCCGCGTCCTGTACCCAAAGTATGCTGATATTTCTCTGAAATTTTTTTATGATGTACATCTGCCTGGAAACAACATAATGACGTATTGGTATTAGCAGGAAATGGTTCTAAAAAGTTCTACAAGTAGGCGGGTATGCAACTGATTTTTTGTAATCATATCTGATGCTGAAGCTTGTCAGTCGATAAGCGTAGACATTTAACGGACCTTCCTTTATTGCGGCCAGCTGGCATATTGCCATCCAAGACAATAAATGGTGTGATTTGTTAGAAGCGTGGTCTTCTGGCCGAACGTTCTAATAGATGGTAATATGTGCCACTTAGTCTTGTATATGTCAACATTTGAAGTACCAATAGCATGCTTAGGTCGTTTTTGACGATTATTTCAGCTTGCTTGATCATATCATTTTGGCAAGTACATTATGCCTTGACGTTCATTGTTTTTTGGTTCATATGTTCCTTAGTACAAAATATGTAATTTTGTTTCTAAACAGGCAGCAGTGCGCGAAGGGTTTTCATACAACATTACTTCCCATACTTAGCATACGCAAACCTATGTTTGTATCATATTCACATGACCAATTTGATTTAGATTCCTGCTAAATTGATTTCGGTGCATCCTTCCCGTGGTAATTGCAAAATAGTGTAAATGGATGTGTGGATGTGTGAAAGCTAAGCTGTGATATTACATTTGAAGAGAGAATATCAACAATGATGACAATCAGACAATATAAATGAAAGGGCCTAACATCAGCTGATATGCTGAATATCTGTACTTTTTATAAGCTCAATCCCGTAGTAACACAATACAAGTGCTGTTCAGGTTTATGACACAGTGTTACCTCAAATTCACGCAATACTGTAAAATTTAGATAAGATGAATTTTTTGTTGTTGTTGATATTCTAAGGTGAAGGTTTTGACTGGTATATCTCAGTCACAGTAATCTATTTACATCAAGTGCTACATTTAATTTTTAATTCTATTTGAATTCATATATTCAGTGGTCTGGCCTAAAGGTGATATTCTCTCATTTTGCGTAGAATGTTGCAGCATCTTTTAAAATCTGTGAATGGACACAAACATTATGCAGACAAATTATCATTGGCGGAAGCGAATCACGATACTTCTGAAAGCCCGGCTTTTTGTACTATGAAATAACCGTGTCTTAAATTATATTGTCAATTTATGTGTTAAATTAAAGGTATGTCGTCTATTTTCAAGCACACTTGAACCTGGCTAGGGGCTGCTCACACATGTAACCGACGAAGGTTTTTCCCGTTTTGTTTGCTTTAACTTTTCAGTTCAGAATGGTGTAGATAACAATAACAAATGACTATTAAACAAATAAATCACAAATATAATATGGCAATCTGATGATGCGTAGCATCACTGCGGGCGACAAGAAAGGAGAGCTTTAGAATATTCTGACTTGGCTACTGATATACTTATACCTCTTTCCTAAAAGACTGCTTAATAAATGAAAAATACAGCAGGTGATCATTTTGTGTCATGCATGCAGGTTAACATTATATAGCATTCCTCGCTGTTGTTGTGAATTATTTATACGATAAACCATGTGCTGGAAAAAATGGACAATTTTGCTGGACACATCGAGTGCACTGTAAATGGACAGCAACATATTGAACGACATAGATACCTGAGTGCATCGTCATTGGGTCCGCAACAAAATTGAAACCACTAAGTATTTGTGAGAGGTACGTGTTACATGGTGCATGGGTTTGTGACACGAGAAAGCAATTCAAATTGTCAGACCACCTTGATGTGCCTTGCGCTCCGGGGTGAGCCAGTGAATCTTGCGCTCCGGGGTTGACTAGGCAGTTTTGCTCTGGCTTGTTAGTGACTTTGCGGCAGTGTCTATCACTTGCAGCATTTATACAAGTGAGTGTATGTTACAAGATCACATGGACCAATGACAATTGAGGGAAACCAATGGACATGGCTAGGAAATATTTCTTTTATGTTATCCTTCACATTTTCAAATGATGTATGTTTTCCTCCATCATAATTGTATACATTTTGAGCTGGTCCCCGGCATGTTGCGGAGTGGAAATAGACCAGAGGAGGAATGAACCATGTGGTATATCTTGTATGATAAACCAGACCTTTCGTCGTCACACTCTATAACCACACCATACATCATATATATTTCGATAGGATTTGAAAATTACCAGTGAACATGTCTATATTTATAGATATCTGAAAGATAAGTCTAGAATAAAATCACAGGGGATTTATAATAAATAGATAATCTAGTTTATTGTACTTGAGTACAATGATAGCCTTGGAACCTACTTGGTGATAGTAAGTGGAAAATTTTCATTACCACAGTAGCATGTTGAACTGCGCAGAAAAAATAACAAAAGTATGTTTTCGATAAGTGTTGAAAATTCAAAACTGGACTGAGAATGTTAGAAAAATTACCAATAAAGTTTATATTACATTGCACTTTCATCCGTGAAGGTGAAAGCACGCTTGCAGGTATTAGGCATCCTGTTCCTCGCAAAATGGCCGCTATTATGGGTTCTTGGCTAACCAGGGGCAGACTTTCCTATGACTGCTCCTAGTGAAACGCATAAGAGTAGCAACGAGCCTATGGACTCCTCGAAATAGCTTTTTTTCCTTTATGGGAGGCGACATGACATCAGTGGAATTCCATGGATGGTGTTTATTGCTCCAGCCACAAGTATCCTAATCATTTGGTTTTGGGCTGCATGACACATATGTAAAAGCACCAGGGGAGGCGGGAGGGTCGGGTATTGGAATGGCCCATTTCAAGCACAGAAGAGGATGGTTTTTAAGCACCTCAAACTATATTATGTCTGAGAAAAAAGTTCATGGTTTGCATCACTTTTGCAGTAAGTATTTTAAAAGATTCAAAATAAAGGATTTTGGATAAGCAATGTCGTTTTAAGCATTTTTTATCAGTTATTATCTAGCGACCCCCATCTTGGTTTTTCATTGGCACTTATTTTCAATACCAATACGTCCTAGAGGGGATTTACTTGTTTTTTAGCTTTGCACTCTAATAATTCAGCCATGCATCATATGCTCTATGTATATGGTGGATCTTTGCCCCCCCCCCCCAGAAAATACTAATTAGGTCCAAAAAGATGACACTAGGAGTTCTAAGCAGGTACACTAAATATTTGGGGACTGGATTCATGGTCCAAGTGCAGGTTTCCTACGAGGAAAAAATAGCTCAGATTGCTTTGGACTTACTTCAGCAAAAATATTACCAGATACAAACAAGGTGGTGTGGATATTAAGAAAGCCATGATTGACTTCATGTGGTCACAGCAGGGCGAGGTCGAAATGCTTCTTGCCTTAACTAAGGATATAATGATTGTGTACTGATGAAACCAATGCTTTTAGGACAAGCAGGAAGAACATTAAGTGTCTTTTAAAGAATATTTATTTTGTTATTAGTTAAATTTGTAGTTGCATGGAAAACCCTCATCGTGTCATGTCGCCATTACTGTATTTGCCACCATTATGTCAAGGAGTGATCAGATTGGCTGTTAGCCGTGTAGCTCTTGTCTCAAAATGAGAAAAACCCTTACCCAATCACTCTCTGCCTTGGGTCAGAACATTAACTGAGTGAGACAATGTGAGCTCCTGAGATACAGTTATATAGGATAACACCATAGAGTAGACGGTTAGTGAATTATTAATTGGCTTTGATGAAAATGAAGGACGAGTTGACAAAGAAGGTGACTTTATCGATTTTGATTGCGATGGCCGATTGTCAGATGAAGCTGAGATAAAGTCTTTGACGTAACCCTTTACCTAGCCAATGACTAAGTTTTTAAAATCTTGTACAAACAGCTTATTATGTTGAGGTGCATGTAGTATTTTGTATAACTTCAACTAAGTTTCAGGATCACAGGAGCAACAAATATGATCATCTATTGGTATCCTCTTTAAGTTGTATTGTCCGTCTCTGATATCAGGTACATATATCTACAAATAACAGTTTAATTTTTGATATATATTATCATGATATCGTTCAAAGTTAGTTAAAATACATTAATTGTTTCGAGAAAACTGACCTACAGATCAACTGTCAGTATCGCTCTGTTTAAGCTGAATGTTTGCGCACCATCCTTTGCCCTGCCATTGTTTTTCTACCAACTGTGCAACATTACATTCGTTGCTACGAAACATCAAGTTATTATCGTAATTGCGGCCGCTCATTCTATTATATTGAATATTGATTTAATAATAAAATCCAAAGGCAAATATGTACAGCTCTTTCATCTTTTTCGGTCGAAAAAAAAATCGGCAGCATTGTACGACGACTCCGGTTGTGTTTCCCTATGGATATCTATAGGAGAAAATATATTTCTAATCTTAGAAAAGAGGCTGCCATTGATTATACTATGAAACAACTGTTCATTTGTGTATGTAGCCCTACAAAGCAAATACCATGAAAAATAGCCAAGAGGTTAAACATTTTCAAACTTAAATCACGCACAACTCCCAAGATGTTAAATGTCACTACCACCGGGTTTCAGTTTGAGTATTTTGTTGCTCAAAAACATTTTGAATGAAAATTGTACGGAATCCTAGCATGACAGCATGCCTCTTTTCAACAGTCTCCTTTGTTTTAATATTTATCACAACCGCAACGCTCTTATGTGTAAAAGCAACAGGAGATCTGTTTTAATAATATTAAATCTGTCTTGTCCGCATTCTAGTGTGGTGGATGGCATAGGGACAAGCGGAATCGCCATAAATGATAGGTATAAACAACTATGACCTAACATTGTCAATACCAACTTCAAGAATCAAGCAGTAAATCTAACCTAGACTGAAAAAACACTATGATATTATTTTTGAAAAGTTAAAAATGTTTTTTGTTTTTTTGTAAAAAGCTAATGGCGAATGGACAAATTTTTCTAATCCCCCAAAAGATACACAGGTGACTTTGTAGTATGACTAAGTGATAAGATATAAGTCTGTTTTTTTGCCCGTTATAGAAGAAAGGAGAATAATAAATGGGATGAGAAATGTACTTGTTAGTAATGGTATTCTTGTTGTCATACAATACTTTTTGTCATGATAATATATCAAAATAAAGGAACTCGTTTGCCGACTTACGAAAGTTTGATAACAGAACCAAAATGTATAATTGTAGTACTCTAACACATTGAAAACCTGCAGTTGTATTTGAGACAAGCTGAATTTCTCCCAAGCTTAGTGATAATTTCGCCCGGGGTTGGGGGCAAATGTAAACAAAATAGGAGAAATGAAACCGTATAAGGATCTAACAAAACTATCACAGCATCGCATGTCAAGCAATTGAAGTCCACAACTGCCCAGACATGATTCTATAGAATTTCGTAGCAGCTGGTTGAGCAGGTTTTGAGAAGATTCTTCAAGATTCCCCGCAAATCATAACATATGAAAGTAAATGCAGTGTAAACATGCGAGATAGGAAACCAGCCAAATACATCCACCTAAAGTGTGAAGGGGATTTTGGAAAGGAAAAAGGGTAAATGTGAATGGCCGATGGACCATTCCTTTAGCTCAGTTATGAAATGTCCAGAAATGCTTTTTAACTGACTTAATGTTTTCGGACCAGAAAACAAAATGTACGTACAAAGGCATATAGAGTCAATGAAGCCCATTTTGTCCTGTAAATGCAATTGGCAGAACCCTGGTCTTATAAGGCGCATGTAGAGGACACCAAGGTACATAGATATATCTTTTTTCTTAGCCCACATTAACATTGGCAAGTGTACACAGAGTCAAAATCATTGTGAAAAGAAATGTCCCCACTTTGCACGTACATAGTATTTTTTCATGACAATCACGTAAGTAAACGTTATTGCAAATAAAGAATGGACTGGATGCCTTTTCTCCTCCCAGCAGACAAATCATAGATTTGCTACATTAGGCATTAACATTATGACGGTTATTAGAAGGCAGATGTCATTTAATACTGTATTTTCTTGCAAATCATCACGTTTCGTATTTATCTTCCTAAATACATACGAAGAATTTTTCCAGTAATCCTATCCATTCCAAAGGTCCCATGATTAATTTTGTGACGAATTAGCACACAAATACATTTTGTTGGCATGTGTTAGTCATGTGCGTGTTGTCCAAATTAAAAATTCGTCCACAATTTTGCCATGTATAAAAATAAGGCAATTTTTTGTGTTAGTCATGTGCGTGTTGTCCAAATTAAAAATTCGTCCACAATTTTGCCATGTATAAAAATAAGGCAATTTCTTGTGTGAACTCTAATAGTCATCCTACGGTGAAATTCGGGAAAGCTATACAGGAACCCATTGGGCTTCTCCATACATTGTAGGCAGGATAACTTTAATTTGTTTTCATGCCTGTCACTTTGCCTACAATTTCCAAAAACCAAAACCACATGTGCTTCATTCATCATGTATCAGACGGATCCTGTCTCCAATAGCTTTTGAACGTTGCCCTCTAAATGCAGCCGGGTGTTAATTGTCTGCTTTCATCGTTTACTGTAATTTCATGTTAATATAAAGCATATGTGCATAAATACTGCAGAGTGATAGAGTCAACCTTTTTCCTATGTATGTATGTATGTGTGTATGTATGTATATGTATATATATATATGGATGAATGATGCATGTCTTCATCTATTATTGTATGTATGTATATATCTATAAAGTGCAGCACAACCTGCTGCAAGAATATGGGCTAGGGGTACCTAAATTATCTGCAATTTTAAACTCATTGGCCAGGTAGGTTTGGAGGATTATTTTATCATAAGCACGACCCCCCATTGAACCGTCTGTAATCTTAACTGATGCAGCATAATGTAATCAGTTTCCCTGCTCATATTTGGTGATTACATGGATACCATATTTTCTTTCTTTTCGTTAGTGTGACTGCAAATATGATAAAACCTCTCTGGGCGCAAGTGGCCATAAACAAGTCCATTGTATTCACAAGCTCTCATGTGTATGAAAAATTCAAAATGCCAATCTGCTCAGAGTGAGATTAATTAAACGCTGTTGCCTTTTATCTTGTGAAGCTCCTCAGAATGCACTTTGCTATCAAATGCAGTCCTTATGCTGGAGATATTCCCCAAAAGCTAACAGAACACTTAAGTTCAGCCCGCGTACTTTTAAGATGATAAAAAAAATCCGTGTTGGTAAGTACTTTATAATCATGTTAAACCCTGTAAAAGAAATGCTATGCAAGAGGTATACAATTTTATCATGAATGTATTGCCTGCTTTCGAAAGACGACCCTTTGTCTTGAGGCTGGTGAAGGACCAAATCATACAGACGGCACTATGGATTTCAGTGGAGCATTTTGACTTGTCTTGTAATTCATTATCTATGGCAAGATAGGCATATTTATTTTCAGCAAAAACCTTTTCATAAAATTCGACATTCTTCTCAAGACAGAGCTTATGAAATGTTCCAAATGGTCCTATGTTCAATAAATGCCCGCGTCTTAAACATTGTTTCCAGTTCAGAAGAGGCCGCAGCAGACAAATAACATGTAGGTCAGTACATCATGCATTATGAGGTTTTAACTTATAGTATATGGTAAAGTATTTCTGTCGACACGATGAACTGTGATCCCAGTTTATATTCTCAGGGAACCATATTGCAGTGTGCCATTTTTGTTTTTTTCTTCAATTGTTTGCAGAAGATGGGTTGATAGCCTATTCTATAACTATTAAACTGAGCTTTTTAAAGTATTCAGGGGCAACGCTACCAATAAGTGATAAACAGGCCTTCTCGTTTAACTGCCTGATCGTCCGGAATCTATATCTTGCACTGCAGCCTTGCATTGAACCTAAGGACTTCCATTTTGCCCGAGCAAGTTTGTATTAATGTGTTCAATGCATGCTCAACAATAATGTAAGGTGAAAATGAGTGCAAGAGTTACACTTTCGGAGCAGGAAAGCAGTTTGGCCACGTCATGTGTGATTAATCGGAGATCATTTTTGAATTTATAGAGGTCCAAATAAAAAAAACCCATCAGACTGAGACCTGTCCAACATATGTTGGTAGGATCCATTCAAGTGTGTCCTCATCATGTTTGAAGAGGATCTGATTCACAGATTTTCAGAAGTTAAATTGTGAATTGTTGACAAATGGAAATGGACAGATGAACAGATGGATGGACGGACACCAGTACCGGCAAAAAAGACCATCGTATAAACTTGGCAAACTGACAAGGCAGCTGAAGTAAAATGAGGTTCGATGTGTTTGGCAGCCCATGCAAGTTTTCTGATTTACATAGAGTCATTTATTTACTTCATGTTTACGTTGTAATCAAACGCTTATTTCAAGCATATCTTACAACAAACTGAGCCCCATACCATACATTTAAAATACAACAACACCCCTAGATATTTAGTGTTTCGCCCCTAATTATTACTTGTACTTAATGACTTGGTTTTTCATACAGGTCGTAAGCAAATGTTGCTTTCGCTGATATATAGCGTAAGTATAATGTTTTTCAAGCCTTGAATTGTACTTTCCAATGTAACAGGCCAATTAATAGCTTTATTCCAAAATCACCAAGAGAACCGTGGAAATCAGCAATGATTCAGCCATGCTACAATAACCCATGTGTGAGTATACAAGAACAATGGTTGAAGTGGCCTGTTACTAACTGAATACACAAGTCACGCCTCAGTAGTCTTGCCTGATGTCCTGCAAGGGTGTGGATATTTACAAAGAAATACACTAGGAAGATGTCCATTTTTCCTAAAAACTGCCCACAGATACCAGGGATACATTTTGTATGAAAAATGTTGAAAAGAAAGTTTTTCATTCACACTTACTGCTTTAGATACTTTAATTGTGAAATGCTTAGTCAATGCTCGAATATATATTTTATTCAAATTCATCAAAGTTTGCCAGACTTTCTATTGTTCTAGGTATTCACGCATGCATTTCACGCACATACACTATTTGTCACACGGCGCTCTACAGTCCTATTGAATCCCGACTTATAAAGTAAACATGCATGTAGAGAGTGGAAATATAAGAAAACCACATGACCAACTTAGAGGTTACAATATGTGGGTTTAGTACCCCTCTTCAAAACACACACAGAAAAAAAAAATCTTAAACATGTTTGTGTGCGTTCTTTTATTTCATCCTATATACATGGGATATATCTTTTTTCCTTAATTAAGCACACACATTGTCATTTTACAGTTGCCTGATACTATATGTAGGTGTTCCGAAATAAAAGTGTGGCTGGTTTTATAAAAATAAAGATAAATGTTTGGGTAAAACCAAGAGCACATCATGAATGCTTGTGTTTGATCATTTTATCACCTGAAAAACACTGCGTTTTTCTCTTTATATTAAAAATAAATCATTGTTTTTTTATGCAGTGTGAAAAATGTCATTATTTTGTTTGCACTCTGAAAAGGACACGGCTTTAATCTTCTCCTATGTATATTTGGCTACATGTGTTCAACAAACAGGCTGCCGACAAGCTCCAACACAGTTGTGCTTGATCATTGCAACTACAAGTGTATTTTTAAATACATGAGCACATTTTTTGTTTAACTGGCACATGCAGATAACGTAGTATAATTGCGGATTGTTATGCAGCTAATGTTATATTATCTCACAGTGTACTTCCACATTCAAATGGCCGAAATATGATAATGGCAGTTAAGAATGAATAGCCCACGAAGTACGAGGTAGTTTTACTATGTTCTGGTGTTTTTTAAGCCTAAGACAGCATGCACCTGTAACATGCAATATATGAGGCACAGCCTGATACATACAATCAGCACCTTTACAGGATTAAATACATTCCAGGCGCATATTATTGTGTCTCTATCTGAGATAAATTCCAAACATGAATTGCAAGTTTGCGAATCAAAATTTTTCTTCTTTATGACATACACGTACGCTGACAAGACTGCAAAAATAAAGAAATAAACCGTTGAAGCAGATCCAGTAATAAATTTATCATGTGTTTCATTAAAATACAAACAACGTTATAACTTACGGAATGTAATTATTACATTTTTTGTGTCTGAATTCACTTCTAAAGTTTACCCTTTTCAACACAGTTACAACGTTATTCTAATGTCTATGACACATTTGAAAGAGGTATTGTGTCAATACATTCCTTAAAAACTATTACTTTTCTCATCATCATCATCATCATCATCATCATCATCATCATCATCATCATCATCATCATCATCATCATCATCATCGTCATCATCATCATCATCATCATCATTATTGAACTATTTCCATTTGGTATAATTATTTGCGTAATATATATGTGCTTGTAAGAATTTTCATATGCAAAAAAGCTTCACACTAAGGAGCAGAAACGAAATGCACATAAATGCATCTACGACTTCTGGCCTTACGTCAAGGTGATACCCATAGAGTGATAAAAACAAGAACTCTATATGTACTTTTGTAGTTTGACCCTTTCACGCGAATCGCTTAAGAGCTACTGGGTATAAATTGTCGTCTGCTTCAACGAAATTACTTAAATTTCTCGTTATAAGGAAACATTTTTGCTGAGACCTTTATGTAAGACCATTCATGATGAACTCTTAATATACTTTTGTAGACAGACCCTTTCTTGCGTGAATCGCCTAAGCGCGGCCGGATATAAATTATTGTCTGCCTTAACGACATTACTTAAATTTCTCGTTATAAGGAATTTTTTTTGCTGAGACTTTTAAGTTAGACCATTCATGATGACATGCCCAAGGCCAATAATTGTCCTTGGCGCGATGTGCCAAACTGTGTTAAGAAAAGCTATTGGTTCAGTGGTACTCTGATCAGGAATGGATTGAAGGCATCAAAATTCAGAAAAAAACCATTTTGCCTCAATTCTCTAAAAGGAACAAGGCAGCTTCTGTGATGAAGTGACCTTGAATGAACTAATATGAAAATTAATTTCTGTGGAATCAAAATAATGAACAAAGCCGTTTTTAACAAAGACCGTTTGATGATTTCCACATAATGAACTCTTACAAAGCTCGGGAAAAAAAAAAATCACTGATCTATGATTTATGTACGAACTTTCTGGACATTTACCCAAATAACATCTCCATTTGTTTGAAGAGCCCCCCCCCCCCAAAAAAAAAAGTATACATACAGTTATGTATATGCACATATTCATATATCTAGATTAATCATGCTAGGTAAACCTGGCAATCATTACATTTCTTTGAAAGTTATCTTTAAAAATGAACACTACCATTCAGTTTACACATTTGCTTATGGAGAGTAAAGAGTTCGAACTGCGGAATAGGATATTGACTACTAGGAAGTGGTTCTGGGCAAAAAGACACAAATACAATTTGTTTGTGATAAAAGCATGCATTATCCTGGCAGGTTCGAACAGAATTCACTCTGTTGCAAAAAAACAAACAATAACATCCACATCCCAGCACACCCATAGCCACTGTACGGCACCAATCCACAGTTATAGATACATGTACGACTTTAAATATGTGACATTTCCAAAAATTTAAAAAAACAAACACAAAAAACAAAAAAGACAACATCAAAAAAAAAACAAACAAAAAAACAAAAAACAAAAACAAAACCAAACCAAAAAACCCCCAAAACACAAAAAACAAAACCACCCCCCCCCCCCCCACAAAACAAACCCAAACACCACCACCCCAAAAAAAACTTAAAGCAGGTGGCAAAGCATACCTGGAGATGTCCAGAATTTGAAGGCGAAGGATATTACGCCAATCGTACATGGTAAAAATATAGTTCATGGATAGCTCCTGAACGCAAAATGGCCACACAAGGTGTACTCCTAGCAGGTGTCAGAACAGTACTGCCAGAAGCTCTAGGAAGTGTTGAATGTGAATTATTGTAGGAGGACTGATAAAAGATAGACGTTAAGTATACATTGGATGCATACTTAACCGTTGACAAAAACAGTAAAAGAATAAAACATAAACAAAAAACACAGAAAACAAAACAAAATAAAACAAGAAGAAACACCCCCAAGACACAGACACACACAAACCAAAAGAAGCCAATTCCAAATTAGAAAATCATTCACCTAATGTGCATCCAAAGCAAATTTGAACAGGATACGTTGAACACTTTTAAAGAAACCTTTAAGACACATATGCATGGATGCATACATACATATATACGTACATAAATAGACATACGCTTACATACATATATACATTATACCAGCAGCATATAGTGAAAAAGACTGGTTGAGACTATGTATAAGTACATTTCAATCCAAATCGAAAGAAATTTAGCAAGCTGTAAGAACAAGTCAATATGAACCTTCATGCACCCAAATGCCTGGACACTTTTTAAAAATAATGTAAAAATATTGTCTGGCGGACATTAAAGAAATGCATCCTCCTCTACCCGAGAAATGGCTCATGCAGGCACTCTTGACGTTCTTCGTTAGAGGTCTATTCATCTTATGTTTCTGGGAAAGTGGGTTCAATTTAAAACCCCACTCAATCTGTTTGTCGTGACAGTATCACACAATGGAGTGTAGCATACTGTTCCCAGCATGAATTCCCGAATTAACGTCAGCACTATTACGTAATTACAGTATGTGCTTCGTAACCTGAGAGGGGCTGACCGTTGACTTCATATTTTATACGTCTGACAAGTGAGCCCATCCATATTGTGTCATTGTGACATGTAAAAGAAGTGACGTAAAAAAAGGTTCTTATTTTGGGATATACAATAGAAGATTTTAAAAGTAAAAAATTATTTTTGAGATTTGGCTTAAAAAAGTTGGAAATCACCTTAATGTCGATGGGCACAAATAAAGGCTCCAAATAATAGAATGTTTGCATATTTAAGTGACTCTTAAGTAGTTAGTTTGGGGAAAAATTGAAAGACTGTCTGGCAAAAGGAAGAAGAAACGTCACTCAGAATAGATCCTTAGAACATTTACCTCATTGGCAGAAACTGAAGCAAGTAGGAGGCCAAAAGACCTGCCCAGAAAATGTGGATGTATATTTGAAAAAGGATATCTGAAGTAGTTTGCAGAACTTACAAAAGTGGACACAAAAAGAGTCTGACTGATATATGTTTTCTTCGCTCAACATTGTATGATACCATCCACAGTAGTGTGTTTTCCCACTCTAGATACCTTGTAGGCTAGAAATGTCATGGTTGATACAAAAGATCCACAGTGCTGAACACACGTACCACCCCTTCAGCACACTACAAATGAAGGGGCTCACCTCATTAAGATTTATACCTACATATCCCAGAACAATTCGACATTGCTGAGGGTCCAGATGTAACCAACCCTGCCATTGTTGTCTTAAGCTAGGATACTTGTGCCATAGTTTACTGGCTTGGCCAGGAACCCACGTCCTTCTTCAGATTGATATGTACTTCTCATACATACAGAATACAGGGAAGTCACACGGTTCGTGTATTGAGAGTTAGAGCTGAATCTCGAACAAATGGAGGGTGCATAGGGAGCACAAGCACCCCTACAAGCATTGTCCACATGGGTATTCCCACAAGAAGTTTGTAGCATTGATTCTATGTTGGGCAGTTAAATATGTTTTTTGGGGTTAAAACCAAAAACTATATTTCATCCCAGTCACATGACCGAAACATGATTACAATTTGATTGTGATGCATGAGCGAAAGTGACATAGTGCATCAACCTATATTTGAAATCAAATGTGTGTGGCGATGTTCGATTCTCTGTAAGATGTGACGTGGTATTACCAGGGCCAGGGGAATCAAAGATAACACATCTGATTGGAGTCGAGAGGAGGCCAATATGGCATTATGTTTGGTTAACCTCTGATCATTTCTTAATATTTTTGGATACTTACTCTATATGTTTCCCTAAACTCAGATACGTGACCATAAAATTTACATGACAAAATTGAGTTTGAAACTGTTGTTTAAAGTGAACAGTTTCAGCAGTGCTGACCACGTGGTGTTTGTTTACATGGACATTTTATTGAGCCATGTCATTCTTTGCACAGTCATTAGTCCATGATCCCTGGCAACCAGGTAAGCCACTAACAAGGGTCACTCGTGGGCCAATTCAGACTAATCACTACCATTGTTGTGACAACTTTGATATTCTCTATTGATGTAAAGACAAATTAGTGCCATCTGCTCATTGGGCCCCAAATATTTGCAGCTGCATGTAAACCCACATTAAAACAAGTTGTAAGTTAAAAAACTCGAGTATTAAGTAAAAAAAGATATTTTTTTGAATGACAACATCACGGATGTAAAGCTTCAAGTTTATTTCACACCATTACAATTCAAAAACACAGGACACAAAAAAGTGAGTATGTTCCCTGTTGCAGCCATAAGTGCACAAGAATTGGGAACATTTTTTCAATGTGATTTTCTCGGAGCTCTTTTGCGCACCTATGCAATTTATATCTCCCCTCACAAACAAACAAATTACTGTATCACATGAAAATCAATAGCCATCATTAAATATCATATCCAGGACCGGTTCCTGGGAACTCTTTTTCCTAAACACCCCTTCCATGACTTTTGAAGCAATTTCAAGAAAGAAAATGAACAATCTGTTAGGAACAACTAAAAACTTTTATGACTGTTCATTTATGCTGTTTCACGACTCACTACTGAATTCAATCCGGATTATGTATGTATGTATACATATGCATATATTTATATATATATATATATATATATATATATATATATATATATATATATATATATATATATACATACATACATACATACATACATACATACATACATACATACATACATATGATTGTGTGACTTCTGCATGAAAAATGTGAAAATCCTACCAGGTCAGAGAAAATGGTTTAGAATCTCAAAATACTCCCAATCCCGCAAAACAACCTATAGATACAAATCTATGGATATATAGTAATCAGAAAATATATAGGTTTACTGTACTTGTAAAGAATCAAATGGGTAATATTGATCCAACTTTGCCAGTCTCACTGTCCACCGGCTGCAGATTTTCCACCTTAAAGATAAAATAAGCAGAATCTCACATGGGTAGGAGCAAAAAAGGGTAATTTCCATCAAGTTAGAGCACCTATGTCGGTAACAGTTACACGTGACTGCAGGTGAAGAGTGCACGTTACAAACAAATGTGCTGTGGTTTGACCAGAAAACACCGTATTTGACTTCATCCATATGAGATCCTTTATTTCTTATATCTGCTTTGTGGGGCATAAAACAGACCACCCTCTGGGTGGAGATGCTAAAAGAAGGTTAAAATATCCTAAACTTTATTAATCACTGGAAGCAGGTTTTCGTCTCCCTCCACAATCGTTGTCAACCTCAAGGTACTAATGACATAGTGCATGGTCCTGACCTCAACTAAAGAAACATCAACCACAAATTTGCAGCTCCACCAAGTGGGAATTTTTGCCATATAATCATCCATTTTGAGGGCTGTCAGAAAAGGAGTAGCAGATTAGGATAATAGGTGTTCTTGGCAACCTAAAGGCAATGTAGATAATGCTTGAAGGGTGGCACATGGGTAACTTTGTCAGCATGCTATTTAACTAAGTGACAAGCTTCTGGATATGAATTCTGCACAGTTGACAATGGTTGTATCGTTTGGCTGCATCTGGCCTCAGGAGTACCAGGATTGCAATGGGGTTTCACAATCTCACTGGTTATGATTGTTATTTAACCTTACTTGGCGTCAAGAAGGTTGCAGTCCATCTCAGCATCACTGTGAGCAAAGCTGACATAATAAACCTTAAGTTTGGGAGCCTTGGACTTTTTTAGAGTCAGAGTCAGAGTAACAATTCATTTATTTGACAGAAAATATAAGTACATATATGTAATGAGTACATATATGGTGTCATCATGGGGTTTGTTTACATTTCTGGTCAGGATGTCCATTGTTGCAGTACTTATTAAGATTGCCCTTGGTTTTTACAGGTGGTCCAGTTGCAACTGTTTATTTTATAATCAGTGGGATTAGATATAATGCCCTAGTTTGTTTCTACTTCACTTATACACTGGTATATTGTTTGACAAGGAAACACTATCCAGCTAGAAAGGGTACATCCTGGTTCAGGGATAAATCAAATTGTTCGTACCTGAACTTGTACTGTACAAATTTAGTAATTATGTTTAGTTTGACAGGTATTTATCATTCATAATGCACCTCTGCATTTATAAGCAAAGCTCTACGTTTTTAGCTAATTCATCATGTGCCACTTTCATATTTATTCATTATTATGTTGGTTGTCTTAGACAAGGGGCTACTACTCAAAGAGACACGTGCGGGTATAGGCTCTGAATCATGTTCTGAGTAGTTACCCTCTAGACACCCTATAATTCATTTGGGCAAATACAGTGTATGTCAAAATTATACTGAAGAACGTGCGAAATATGGACAATAGTACTACAAATCTATATAGGTTAGACAATGACAGGCTAGCTGTTTTACAATAAAGAGTTCAAACTGCGGAAGAGGGCAATGACTACTTCTGGCCAAAAAAGACACAAATACAATATTTTTATGTCAAGATGACCCCAGTTGAGGACATCTTTTCCGCTAACACTTGGGCCACCTTAGGAGAGACAAAATGGAAAAAATATTTATAGTGCAATTGAAGTCCAATGTTTTATGCAAAAAATGTATGAAGAAAAGCTACTCTAAGATATACAAAGGATATTGGATTTAAATTAGTGACATAAAATCAAGCATAAATATTCGACTATAACATACATACTAAATTGGTATACTCCACACATCTCGGTATTGACGTAGGAAATCGGATTAGTACAGCTGGACAAGCCATAATATGAGTTGGTTTACAGTTTTTCGTGATGCAAGAAAGAAGGTTTCTAATTAGGGAAGGAATATTATACCGAACACAATGTTCTGAAGTGACTTTGGCAGGCTTTGCAAGATGGACATGGGCATAGGTATCATTGAAATATGAAAGTGATTGATTTGGGGTATATCGAAAATAAACTTTGAAGCCCTTGATTTAAAAATGTCTTTTACCTTTAAAATGTTAAGCTTTTTGAAAGAGCGGTTCTGTATGAGCATTGCATAACTGAGAACAAATAAGACGTATAATTTGTTTCTTTAGGGTATATATACTATCACATGTGAAGCCCCAAGCAAGAATCGAATAATTTAAATGTGATGGAAAAAAAAGAGTTGTAAATCAATAGTAAAGTGGTAAACCGAGTATATTTATATAACATCTTAAAAAGAACAACTACTTTCAAACTAAGAAGTGGTGCCAGTAATACCAATATAATGCAGTTCCTTACGAAGAATTTGGTGATCCAAAGTAACAAGTGCTTTTGACAGGTCCAAAATACGCTGGCACGTAATTTACCAGAATCTTAAGTTTGAGTGATTGTATTTTGATATTCGAGGGCTGCGGTTTCGGTAAAATGCATTTGCTGAAAACCATGCTGGCTATCGTAAAATAAGAAATAAGTGATAAAGTATTCATGTAATTGATTATTAACCACTATACATCTGGTAAAGTGTCTACTGGCCTATTTCTTTAAGTGGAAAGGATAAACTAAGCAGAAGCTGCACTGAGCACCATGGACAATATGTATGAAAACCGGAAGAAACAACTACTGATTCTCAGGGGTGTGTACCTATGTAATGTTATGGACATCTGGTTAACGATTGTGTCAGGCTCCAGGAGCATCATGTCTGCAACACACATGGAAAGGACATTGTGGGGGGCTCTCACTTGTGCCCCAGAGTTGATTATCGCAGGCATGATCAAAGTAGGAAATATAATAGTACCAGCGTGTCTTTGGCAGATCTTAAGGCTTTTCTGCATCATGTTGGTAATAGCATGTCTTCTTAGCTCAGGTGCCCTTACTTGCTTAGCACAATAAGAATTTCTTCAATGAGGATTTGTCAATGTTCTGTGTCCGAATATAATTGAAGTGCGCCAAAAACAGCAGGAGGCCAAACGATTACTTGCTGTCTACAGTAGCATTATAGTAGTTTAAACAGCTGCAGCCACGGGATAAGGGAGCAAAACAAGAACTATCTTGGCCTGGATCCACATCTTTATGGCTATCCCAGTGAGCAATTTTCTGAGTGATGAGGACTGTATTCCATCGGTGCCAGAGATTAAAAAAATATCTACCATTTTGAAAACATAGGAACAGGTTGAGCAGAAAAAAATAAAATCTGCATAAACCATAAAAAAGTCCCCTATGTTCACCTGACCCTTTCCTGGTTTTCACCTAAACGAAAGTCAACTCAGGTGTCAGGACACACGTTCAAACTACGATACCAGTAAGCTTCCTGCCATATACCTGTCCAATATCATGCTGCATTGGTGTCCCAGTATGCTCTAGATGTAATGTCCAGCTTTAACCACCTAGAATAAGTTAAGGAGACAAAAATGTTTTTTACTTGGCCAAACATGTTGCACCAAGCCATCTAGTTGTCATTTGTGGCTAGTTGGAAGTGTGTTCCAATAGTGGGCGTCCTGTCCTTTCATTTTATGCTATGAATCTATTCAGAGTATCATTTTCTCCAGCTACGTCAACAACATTGGATGACCACATGAGCAACTTCATGTCGAAAGATGGTTTTTTAAACAGACACCATTGGGTCCCCCAAGCACGTCAAGGGCCTCTCTTTAGGGCTGCAAGTTTAGGCAAGACACCCTGCTGCTTTACCTGTTGGATGACCCAGACCTGACTGAAATCAGCTCCACATGGAAAGGCTTGGACAGGCTGACCATCCACCTTTTCTTCTCAGCGATCAAAAACAATGTACTGGTCTGATGGAAAGGTATTTTCTGAGTGCTACTTCCCTTGGATCACATTTTTTGTTGTTTTTACTCTTTTTCATAGCCAATTGGAGTGTGAGGCAAGTGGACTGGCTCAAAACTTATAAAAGGGTACCAAAATTATATTTCATGCAAAAAACAGAAAAAAGAAAAAAAGTTTATTAGAGTACCACATGCCTGTATTTGGAAAGGAAAATATTATCCAGGTGAACAGAATTTCTTCCTATGCACACTTTGGCCCTTGATTCCATCTGCAGCTTGGTACTGAAAGAGTCACACCACGACATTCAATGTACAGTATTGTACAGTATGCACTACCATTGGGCCCTAATATATTGTATATTGGTACCCTTAGTCCCTTTGATGCATCTATGAGTCAGCTTACATTGTAGCACTTAATAAAGTAGAATTCATTGAATCTGCCTGATCACACATGTATCTGGCCACAAAAATCTGGTTTACCAGACCAAACTAAGTCATAAATGGTTGTCCATTGTAGGAACCCCTTTATTTACCCTCTTCAGTGACCCATCTTGAAACCATTTGAGGTTGCCTTGTTTATGGGTCTGGAGGACCAGTGTTCTAGACCTTGTACAGGTCTGGCACCATGTTTATGAATCTCAGCAACATATACAACATACTATCACATCCTACTGCTTTGTCATGAATTGGTAGAGGTACATAAACAAGCCATAATAGCTGAGTTTGAGAGCCAAGTGAGGAAGAGTTTCCCACACACACCCCATGGATGCCAAATGTCCTGGACCAATTGAATTTAGTGTCAACTGTAAAGAACAAGGCAGACCTCCAGACTCATTGTTGCAATGTTTGAGTAGGGGGCAAATTTGAAGCTGCTAAAGAATTTGACGCAGTTTTTTATTTCCATTCTTTCTGGTCTGTATTAATGCAACAGTGTGACCTGAAGAGGCTATATTAGCCTTAAGTATTGGACTAAGGGACTATACCCCCCCCCCCCAAAAAAAGATGGAAACATCCACATGTCTAGGCCAAATCATTTTAAAAGCAGAATGAAAAGGTGTTTCTTCATCTAACTCTTGGGCCTGGACAAATTATCATTTCTTTGCTAAAGGGCGTGCTACACATTTACAGCCAGGAATTAACAGAAAAAAACCCGACTTTGTTCCAAACTTGTCTTTATGTACCCTTCACTCTTCATATGAGATCATTTAGACTATTATATCATAACTTTTAAAACGTATATAGTTGGGTTAAGCAATAAAAAATAATGCATTATCTGCAAGTGTTAAGAACTTTAATTTCAACTGTTTACTCGAACTTTAATGTTTCCTGTTTTTGTGTAAAAGGAAAACGATGGCACAAACACACAAAAAAAGGTAGATTTTAATTTCTGATGCGAAATGGAACAGTACATTTCCTATCAGCAAACCTGTGAATTAAATTTTGGATAGGGGTTTTAGTTCAAAATTTTCAACATGTTTAAATTTTATTCTGGTTGCTTTTGGCAACTGCCTCCCATCTTACTCCTAACTGATCTTAGAAATCAAGTAATTCTTCTTGTGTAATACTTACGTCCAGCCACACTACGTTTATAAAATGTATCTACCTTCAAATGACATTATATTTTATGTTCAATTGGGCTTCAAAACAGGCAATAAGACAGAGTTTGGTAGTATTATATGTAAATTACATTGCATCGTATTATTATGGCTCTTGGGCACCAGTTTTCACACTTTGTCTTCACACGGCTGAGTTTTTTTAATCTATTTGGTATCATGCTTTGTTTCTTAAATTCAAATTATGTCCATCAGCCAGTCTTTGGAATATTTACAATCGTTGCATTGCTCCATAAAAATATAAGCACGATTTAACAACCTACGTACTAACAGCCTTTTTACTACCGTTGACATCCGTCAAAAAGAGTCTTATCTTCAAGCCTTTTAAATTTTTTCATTAACGACATTCTATTACAACAATATGAATAAAAAATGATGTAAAGGGTGGCAGTTATGTACAATATTGTTGCCGGTAATAATAATAATAATAATAATAATGATAATAATAATAATAATAATAATAATAATAATAATAATAATAATAATAATAATAATAACAATAATAGTAATAGCAATGATAATTATAATAATAATAATAATAATAATAATAATAATAATAATAATAATAATAATAATAATAACAATAATAATAATAATAATAATAATAACAATAATGACAATAATAATAATAATAACAATAATAACAATAATAATAATGATGATGCTGATGATAATAATAATAATAATAATAATAATAATAATAATAATAATAATAATAATAATAAATCTCATTATTATTATTATTATTATTATTATTATTATTATTATTATTATTATTATTATTACCAGCATCACTATCACCATTATCATCAATATTCCCTCTCCTTCAATGCTATCCTTTTACGTGTAATACTCGTACTCTTGATACAGTTTATGTGTTTAAAAGGGAATATACCTTCCATTGAGAGGTGTGTGCATTAGGCAGTGGCTGAACTTGTGCCACTTCTATGTAAACTGAACATATACATGCGCATGTATATTTATCTGTTTCTATGTACATAAAGTGATTTACATCTACATGTGCATGGTAATTATTTTTTTTCAGGCAGACCTCAAGTCTATGCTAAGTTTTTAATAAGAGGATCAAACAGCACAAACATGTCCGAACTGCTTGCCATGCTTCTTTGAGTACAGTTAACACTCAGGTCCCTTTGTTCTACTTTATGAATGACTTCATAAGAGCATACTAAATAAAGCAGGCTACGCTCAGGGGCCTGTGACTGAGATTTCAGCTGCCTGCGTTTGTTCAGGCATTATCATTGTACTCACCTGTCCAACTGAATATTGACAATTCAGAACAAGGGAACACATGGTTAATTGGCATCTTTATTATATGTAATATCCACAATTTACAGGCTATCTTTGCATTTAGGACTATGAAAAGTGTCCTTAATGCACATTGGACGGGTGTCTTCATTAGGAAGCTGTCCCTCAGTTGAAAATAACATAATACATGGGGGAATCTGTCCCCACTACAGAGGTGTCTAGATTATGGAGGTGTCCAGAAGGACAGGTTTCACTGAATATATATATATATAAATATATATGATGTATATATAAATATAAATGCATTTGTATGCGTTTTTGTGTGCATGGAGTGTTTGTGTTGTCATGAGTAAAAAAATTAAGACAATGATGAGTGTTTCCGTGTTTTTGACTTGGCATATTTCTTTATTGGCTTGCTGTTTCTTTAATGTCCTTGCCTCCTCAATAACGTATAGATTTACAACGTATCCATCTCCTTAAAGGGCTATCTGTAAAGCTCAGCGTACATAGCGTCGCGGTATCTGATTGTACTCTCCTTTCTAAACTATTGCGGTTAGCCCTTCGAAACCATACATTTTGTTTTAGCGCTTAATCTTTAATGTTATTTATGAAGAAAGAAATCATTTTCTCGAGATTTGAGGTGACAGGCGACTGAGTACAAAGGGGTATACCTCAGAGGTGTTCTTGCCCTACAAACCATAATATTTAACATTAAATCTTCAAATTTGGTATAATATAACTTTGATGTAAGGTTTAGGTAAGGTTTTCTTGTATTTTCTTTAAAATTAAAGGGGACGATTTATTTAAAATATCAAAAGGTACCGTTTCAATCATCCACTTTGCGTAATTCAACATACAAACAATAAAAACATCTGCAAACGCTGCATACCGCTCCTAGGCAAGAATGAATATTTCCCATAGCTTTTTATTTCATCAAAATCGGTTCAGACATTTTCGAGTAATCTCTCTTGAAAACCTCTGAGACGTCAGACGAAACTTACAATTGTAATAAATGCGATTTGGGTCTAATTGGCTCTCTCGGGGCGGTAAACTGGCCTTTGTGCAGAATGTACTCACTCCCTCTGATCAATACTTGTCTTGTGAAAACTACTCTTATAATACAGCATTTCTTATGTGTTGTCATGAAAATAGGTCCTTAAAATCTATGTTTAAAAAGAAAAATTTGAAATTTTTCCCAGAGAAAATCACAAAGATGTGGTTTCTGAATAGATGGTTTCAGTCCCTAAAGTAACAGAAGGGAGGAGCGAAGACTGATCAGCACATAATCCTCCTGGGCCCTCCATGTAGCGATTTCAAAGATGGCTGCAGCGAAAAACAAATCCGTGTGTTGTTACTTCGTGTCAAAGTTTGTGTATAGTTTTGCCAGCTCTGTGGAATTACGCAGTTGACGGATCGAAGAAATGAGTTTTAAAAATCTGACAGCGCTCACAGCTCAGTCTGTGGATCAAAGCATCGATTACCTATATCATATGGATGCAACTGTCTCAGCTTCAGTTTACATCATGATTGCCAAATTGTCAACACAATTAAGTCCGCTCTTCTCTGCATACCTACGTCAACATGCCACGATTACGAACTACCAAGAAGAAATGGGAAATTTTAGTGACTGAGAGAGTGAACACAATTCGACATGAGGAAGTGACAGAGCGCAAAGCGAGTGCAAAGCAGGCAAAGGTGAGCGCCAGACAAAGTGCACCAAGGACGAGTCGGAAGTTCAATATGGTCTTGGACTTGGATTTGGATGCCGTGACAATGAGTCCGCACCAAATGAACTACAGGGATGGGGGAGCCCAGACCCACCAAAAATGGCTTGAGTGCTGAAGCTGAGTCAGAAGATGAAGAATCAGTGGCATCAGAAGACAGTGAGATAAGAGTAACGACTGGCAACAGGATCATTGACATGGACTTACTGGGTGAAATGAAAACTATAGCGGCTGAATGTCGAGGGTGTGGGGGAGAATAACAACTACAGGAGGACCCCAGTCGTTGTCTTGGGTGGGCGTCCTGTCTTGTCCTTGTGTGTACTTCAAGTGACTGTGTCGTGTCCACACGGTGGCAATGGACCAGCACAGCCTCTGCTTCTGGGGCAGGAGAAATCAATGAACTTTTGGTACTTGCTTCGAAATCCATCGGAAAAGGTAGCCAGGCTGCAACATTTTTTTCAGTCACTTGCGGTTGCAATGATATGAATGATGTGAGTACGAAGCAGTGACTTGCCTTGATGAAAACAGTACATTGATGGTGGGGGGACTCGAACAAACATCAATTTCACCATGAAATTTTGTACAGTTTGCGCATGAATGGCAAATTAGTAAAATCAAGTTATCAGAGGGTACTTAAGTAACCACAATCTAGATTTGCCAACAGGTTAAACCCCATTATCTGCGGGGGAGGGGGTTTATTCAAGGTTTCTTCCAGGCTATAAATTTAAAATAAAAGGCATAACGCCCTGAAATGTCAGATTGGTGTTATATTGTCAAGAAGGCTATGTCACGCCTCCTTGCCCATTTTAGAGGTATATCAATGATGTTCCATAAACTAGTTTCAAAATATGGCCAAGGGGTATATAAAATGCACCTAGAAGGCCAGGCCCACAGTGAAATATTGGTGTTATAAATCAGTAATGTTGTAATTGTGCTACAGGTTTTGTTTTTTATACATGTGTGTGTGACAAGAACTGGGCAGTGTGTATTTATTATAACATGAATGATAGATGTTTGTTTTGTGGGTGCTCAAATACAAATGAAGGTTCTTGTGAGTGTGGCAACATCCAGTCAGAGATTTAGCCAAAAGCACAATATTTTCCCTCTGAAATTGGTTGAGGCCCTATTATGTGTATGTGTCTTTCTTTCTTTCGTTCATTTGGTCGTTCGTTCGTACAACCCACATTTTTCTGGAGTTTTTCTCGGACACTTTCATTTTGAAAACCACCAATTGATTGATCTGCCAGTGAAATTGTGCATATCATTCGGAAAAGTCACAATGTGAGTCAATCTCATGGATTGTTAATAAAACATAATAAAAAAACATATCTGGACGAAATATATGTAAATAAATTCCACAAGGTGAACTAATAACATTGCAGGGCTGTACCGAGGGTGAAGAGAAGACAAGTACTGGATGGACAAGTCCCAGGGGGTATCTCCAGATGTCGGTCTCACCTATAAAGAGTTGCAGACCAGACCCTGTTGATGGATATACCTGTTTCCCTGGATGGTTCCTTAATCAGCAGGGGTGCAGATTCCAAGCATGGTTTTGTTATAACCATCAGCCAGGATACAGGGGAGGTGCTTGACAGACAAAATATATATGTATGACCTGTTTGCATTTAAATTTGGTTTCAAAGTATGCACGTTTGCCACTAGAATTCACAATTCCCATGATTTTAACTGAGAGTTTAATTCTTTTGGAGGTAAATTTGTTGACAAAGCCTGCTAGGTACAAATCAATGGTACTTTGTTTTTAAACTTTATTTGGGGATATCGGCTGAAAGATTTGCCTGCTTAGCAGACATTAGGCCATATCAGTCCTTATGATAAGTTGTCGTGTATATCAGTTTTTGATGATGCAAATTATTCTGAGCTGATAAGAAAGATGCAACTAATGGACAAAATGTCTACCTGGGCCTGTGCCATGCTGGGAACTCTTCATCCTCCATGCCATTATTACTGTACTAAAGGGGACACAAGCTGGTGCAAATTCGAAGTTGACCAAGTGTTAGGCACAAACAGATTCAGATAACCACAGTCTATTCCTTTGTGAAGCAGGGTTGACCACTCAAGAGGACACATAATACTGATTTTACAGGTGTGTATGTGCTGCCAGAACTCACAATTCTGCTGTTTTTATCTTCTCCAAAGTCTTCACAATACACTGGCTATTTACTTGTTGTTGATAATAATAGAAAAGTAATTCACTAAAATCGGTATTGATGAGTTAACAGACACAGGGGATTTTCCGTTTTGGGACAAATCTACAATCAGGAACAGTGTTTAATGTTTTGTTACGGAACAAACTTTGAAATCATGAATGAGAAAACATTATTTGACAGGTAGTACACACGCCATGACAGTTCTAACACTGAAAGCATAAATAAAAAAGTAACTTGCATGAAAAAACTTCTATTGACAATAATAACTTAAGTCATTGAGGTCCATACGCTCAGGGCATCAAAGGAGAAAGCAACACCCTTGAACAAACACAATATCCCACACATTCACGCCTTTAAAGGTTACGTGGATGTCTACTATTAAGAACTAGTCCACTGACCAGCTTGCGGCCTCATGACTACAAGTGAAACTAAGATGGCTTACTACTTAAGTAAGAAAATAATCTCATATATATATATATATATATATATATATATATATATATATATATATATATATATATATATATATATATATATATATATATATATATACATACATACATATATATATATATATATATATATATATATATATATATATACATACATATATATGTATATATATTTATATATACATATGTATATATATATGTATATATATATACATATATATGTATATATATTTATATATACATGTATATATATATATATATACATACATATATATGTATATATATTTATATATACATGTATATATATATATATATATATATATATATATATATATATATATATATATATATTACCTATATATGTGTGTGTGTGTGTGTATTATAATTCTTCAGGAAGTACGAAATCCATGTGCACTGTGATTCATCTTTCTACACCCTCTTTTATTCCGATCAATATCTGAAAATTCTGATTACCAATTCCACAAATCTTGCATTTTAGCTTTCTGTGCTTGGCAGTTGGGCGCACAATGAGCAAAATATTTTGACCGCTTTAGAGCTTTAGAGAAACACTAGCAAACCTGTATGCCCAAAGAATAGGGAGATCAATTTCAGACAGTGTAAAAATTGTTGTTTAAAATTTATAATTGCCGTTGAGTAATGAAAAAATGAATGACCATCCTTATCTTTTTGCCCATAACCACTTCCTGGTAGTCATTGTCCTATTTCACAGCCCAAACTCTTCATTCCCCATAAGCTAACCTGTTTACTGCCAAACCTATATACATATGGAAGTACTATTGTCCATATTGCACACGCTCTTCTGTATAATTTTGGCACAGGCTATATAAATTAAAGAGTCTTCAGTGGGTACCTACTCAGAACAAGTTTCGGAGCCTGTACTCGTACATGTCTCTCTCTAAGTAGCGGCCCCATGTGTTAGCTAAATATTCAGCAAAGACGACCCACACAATAATGACTAAATATGAACCTGGCAAATGCTGAATTAGCTAAATAAGTGAAGGTTTGCTTATAAAGGCAGAAATTCGATAGGACCAAGAAATATGCAAGTGCAAAGCTCTCTGATGGTGTCTCCACTGTTGAACAGCTGTACGCTGTGGCTTGGTCTTCAGGGGATAAGTTGGAGGATATTACGCACCCCGTTATTACACGGGTGTTTTGTATAAACAGCCCATTATCGCTTTAGGAGTCAAATCGGGGTGAATGATTTACAGCGCCTGTGTTCTGACCCCCCTCACTAAGCAACACAGCTTGACCTGTATCAGGATACACTTGTGGTGTCAGCTGGAAACCCCTGGCATAAAAGCAGATTTTCTCCCGCATGCTCATTGGCAATGCCAACATAATTGCCAGTAACCGAAAGACCGTTCCAAGTAAAACAAACCATGGAAGTGCAAAGTTAACAGGTTGAGTGTAATTTTTAATAAAGATGATAAAGCCCATGCAGATCGACCAGTTTATGATATTAGAATCCATAATTACTTGTTACCTTGCCGGGTATCTAAAGAGCTACATCCACGGGTAACTGTCACATCATCCTGGGCAATCACCGTCACTTCGGCAAAGAGGACATTGGCTGACTGATTCAGTGAGCCTATCCACTGTACCCAATTCAGTTATTATGGTATCCCAGGGCCAAGTAATTGGAGTGGCTAACATTTTTGCAGTTTGTTGTGGTGGAGAATCTGCTAGACATGCGGGGTACAGGGCTGAAGCTGTACTGTGTGCCCAGTGCACTTTTGGAACAAATTTGAATGGGTATATTATAGAAAGTATCTACTGAGATGGGTCAGTCATAGCAAAAAACATTTCGAGGATTATATCTGAAACAGTGGGTTTAATCTGTTTAAAGTTTAAAAATATATAATAATTATACTTCGAGGACCTTGGGACTTTTAACCTTTATCTTAATATATCAATTACTCCCAAGTCACAAACACGGCACACAACATCTGTCATTTGCTGCCTAGCTGAGAAAAAGAAAACATCTTCCCATGGACTGCTGTTGGCGGATATGAATAAAGGATACCTGTCAAACCAAACATAATTAATAAATTTCTTTAGTAGAAGTTCAGACAAGAAAAATACGACTTACCCTTGAACCAGTATTTATCCGTTCTAACTGGATAGATTATCTTAGTTAAACCACCTGCCTGTGTATAACTGAAGTAGCAACAAACTGGAGCCTTATATTCTGTACCCAGTGATTGTTAAAAGCAACAGTTGCAGCTAGACCACCTGTACAAACTGAGGGAAAAATCCTTATAAGTGCTGCAACAATGGACATGTGGCATAAGAAATCTTAAACAAATCCCATGATAACACCTACTCCTCACTTGAAACTGTACAAACCATAAAGCTTATTTCGCTGCCATTCCTAAATTAATGTTTCACCAAAATGGGCCAAGTGGGTGACATTTCAGTAAATACTGTCAAATATGGATATTTTTGACATTTGTTAAATGTGCCACTAGGCATATTAGAAAAGACGAAGGTCATAAACATTAAGTCAAATCATTTTATCAAAACACATTTTTTCTTAACCAGACTTCAAATAAAATGCGCCGTATGGACATTAATTTCCCACCAGAAAGCACGGGTTTGACGCCAGGCGATCACGGGGGGCTTGCTGGTCACCTCACTGTCATAGACAGGGCCATATGTTCATTTTTCACAAAATTAGCATTTTTATGAGAAATTTAAGTTCAAAAATGTCAAACTGGTATCATCTAGTACTTCCCGCGCCATATATAAAGAACAATTTTCATCTGGATTTAATAAGTATTCTTTATTTCCAAAATATATGTAATATCCCGCTTGTCCCCACAGGTACTGACTCGTATCTCGCAATATCCCGCCAAGCGAGACCAGGCAATCAGGTATGCAGTTCTGGGGGAAAAAATATGCATATCTCCTATTAAACAAACTTGTAACTGTCGTAGGTAGCTGCTTACTGCCGACAGCACATGGGGGTTGACCTGGCAGAAAACATGTAAGCCCAAAATGTCTGAAAAATGAATATTAAAACAGAATGATGCCAAAAGATAAAATTAAGTAGCGAAACAGGGAAGTATAAAACCTTAAAAATTATTGTAGCCAAACTTTGTAACAATCTCTGGATAATAACAGCAAAACTTGTAGGGCATGTCAGAATAGAATTAAAGTCATCAGCTTTTAAGTCAAGAAAATGGAATCAAAGTATAAGTTTTCTTAACCATATGTCAAGTGCAATTTGGCAAACTTCTGCAAACTTTTGGCAAACATTCTGCACAGCTCAATAGCTGAGCTGAAAAGACAAGTGGTCTGTTTTTTATAATTTTAGGAATAGATGATCCCAATTTAAAACCGCAATATCTGTTCGTGTCCTTTATGTTAGCAATTAGTGAAAACTACTCCTATGGGATTTGAAGACGTTGCCTAGTTGAATATTCTTCAGGCATTTCCACGTTCATTTCACACGGGAAAGGTAGGATGACTTTGGTAAATAAAAAAAGAGCCAAACAAAATCGCCTTTGAAAAATAATATAATTAAATTAATTAATTACTACATAAGGCTCGACATATTGCATATCCTGTTGCCTGGGGCAAGTTAAAACGGTGGTCAGACAAATGAAAATTTCAAAGAATTTGCCCTGTCCGACAAGTGAAAACTTTCCTCTTATAGGCATGTATTCCTGTTCGACAGAATGGGAAAAACTACCACACCAGGAGCCTTTGCGATGTGTTGGATATTACTGCAGTCCGTGTGTGCACACCAGTGCAGGCAAGTGCATGGGGACGCCAATAGGTGATAATAGCCCTCGAGTAAACATTCCAGGTTTAGACAATTACTTGGTCAGCAGTTTTATTTAACAGGGTTTGGCTATCTACTTCATTTTTGTGAAAACATACAGGTATTTTCACTACCCTTAGGCATACTTACGATAACGATGATCAAAGGGTGTATATGATGGCTTACGCTCGCTACAGGAGAGGGGTCACAAGGAACTCACCATCAATCTGATCTGCCCCAATGCTGTCAAAAGTGCTTCAAAAATATTGAAATTTGCATGGCGAATTCGTCTGCACATTGGCACCAAATGCCATTTATTGGTGGGTTCTAACAGTGTTGGAAAAAATGAAGATTATGTATGGCTGCCGTGAGTCGACTTCCAGTGGAAAACAACAGACAACTGCCAGTATCACCCACGTTACAGCGTGGAAGAGATCCATGAGAACTGGGCATCATTGTGGCATCTACTCCCACAGAATAATTTGGGACACACTCGGCGCGTCTCTCTTTCTCCTTCCTTTGCCTGTGATTCCAAATAATTGTGGCAATAAACACTGGAATCTATATTTTTGCACTTTGCAAAAAAGAAAGCTTCCCATTTGTGTGTTCCTACTGTAAATTAAAGTTCTCCCCAGCCAAATACTTCATTTTTTTAATGAAAACTGAAGTAGTTGAATCGTTACAGAATTTTGTGAAAAAGATTCGCCTTTGTGATGATGCAATAATTATATAATTTATTCACTATTTGATCATGCGGAATTGCATCTCATTCAATGGCCGCACTCCTCAAGCAATGTCACTTTCCCTCAAAGTTTGACCACTCGGATCTGTGACGTCGTAGAAGGGGAGCTTCTACAGCAACTCCGATTGTAAACATTGACTCGCAGCAGTGAATGTCAGCGTGCTCATGGCTGACTGGTTAAAATAGGTAATGCAAACAGAAAGCTGTACCCGCTTGTCCAGTCTGAACTCATCTGCCATGGTGAACCGATGTTGGAAATTTGAGCCACAGGTTACGACAAAGCCGGTCTTTGCCTGTGCAACTGGGGCTGATCGAGTCTCTGTCTAGCATTGTTCAGCACATAGCTGATGCAGATGATGACCAAAGCTGGCGCTTGGGAAGTTTAGACTGGTAAAGCATGCTTTCCCGAAGTAATTGGGCAAAAAAGTCCTCTATAAGTGACTGGTTGAGTTTTATGTCTCTGACTACCACCAGATTGAAGCCTTTAATACGAAGGCAGGCCATTAATTCTATCGGCGATTTGGTGCCTTGTGACTTGCGTCCAACCTGTTTTTGTCATACGGTGCTTAGTTTTCTTCTATTTTTTTTAATGTGTAAGGGTTTCATATAGGGCTACGCCCCTGTTCTCGATTTTTTTTTTTTCAATAAAAAATATTTTTAAATTAAGAAGGCAGGCCATCTTGAGCGGTTGCAGTATACGCTGCACATTAAGACAACCAAACAGTAGCACCTCCAGTTGTGTGGCTTATGAGTCTATGTGTATTCAAGCTGTGGTCAAGTGATTGTGTATTTCCCTCTTTTGAAGCTTGTCGCATCCTGCAGTAGTGCTTATTTATCCGTTTAGGCATGCAACTGACTCACAATGCTTCTTGATGTGACTCTTTCCTTTCACACATTGCAATCCTTGTTTTAAATTACTATGTAGAATAAAACTAAAAGCCCACTACACTATAGTTCCAAATTTAACTGGTTTTGAGTTTACATTAACACTGTCTTAGCTGGCTGCCTACACTGCTGCCTGCTGGTATTGCCTAAATGCAACCAAGCAAGGTGGTCAGCTGCAAGCTTCAACCAGTCACTTATATAGACATTTTCACACAATGACTTTTGAAAAGCATCCCAAACTAGTCCAAACCTCCCATGTGCAAGCTTTGGTGATAGTCTGCGGCAACCACGGCATGGTCGGTGTTGGGCACACTCAGTCCCAGTTGCACCAGCAAAGACCGGTTTTGTCGTAAAAAGTGCGTGGCTCCTTCCAGTCTGGCTTAATTTCTCTGTCCTTCTCCCTCCTGAACCCTACATCTTCTTCCTCGTCCTCAGGGAGGTCCTCCTCCGAAAAGAAACAGCTAAACAGAGACCAAGCGTATTCTCTGCGTCACTACTGTTCATGCTTTCTCTATTGCTATGTGCCATTGTATCATATTGACTCCATTCCGTGACGTCACGATCCAGAGCCCGTCTGATGGCCAAAAAAGTGCATACTTGTCAACTTTGGGCACGTCATGGGCAACAAAATTCTTTTGCAAGTAAAGCTATTTCTTTGTGCAAAAACGGCAATTTTTATTCACAAAAGTGCTATGACACTCAAAGTCCTTCACTTTGAAGAAAAATAAATCTCTTGGCTCTTCGAACCTTTAAGGAAGATTCACATCATATGCTCACAGGGCACCTGATATGATAAACACACTGTAGCACAAGCCGTAATTAGCTTATTTTTACATATCACGAACTTGAAAGGACTGGATCAAGTTTTATTTGGACGAGTGGGTATTGCATAATGGCAAAAGGATTTGTAAACCTACTTGCACTTTAAACAAATGGGTTTTTCACATTCCCGAGCCTATTAACGTCTTTTTGTGTAGTGGTTATTTCAATTAACCACTACATAATAAGACTTTAATGCCAAAAATATGTCATAAGTATATTCGTAACTTTAAGACGAAACCAAAAGTGATCTTCTTATACTCAACGCATATGGCTATATGACATTTTGATATTTATTGCCTTGTCATGAAAGGAATAAGGGAGTATGAACGTTTCAGAGTTTGGGCAACTGCTGTAATGAAAGGCTTTGTAACCAATGCGATAAGTATAAAGCTGTTCCACACACTTTGCGGACAGTTAGACTTGCTACCCTTATAGACCAAAAACGCCAGAATTCCGTAAGTCAAAATAGAAGAGAGTGGTAAATAAGTCAATTGCGTCACCAGTTTTATGTTGAATTTTCGCTTCATCTTTTTCCTGCTGGATTCAGCAACAACAAATATAGTGATATGCCCAAGGAAACTAACAGTACTCAAAACACCAAATATAACCAGATAAAATACTGAATATATCTGCGAAATTTCAAATGTTCCAGTCAACACAAAAGGTAGACATATTTTTGATATAGGTATAACCACAATATGATGCTCAGCACTTTTTAGCCCAAATATAAGTGTGCCAACTATGGAACAAAAAACCACAATGAAAATGCATTCAACATAAACTGCATGCCTAATAGTTACCTTTTTTACTGAAAAAACAAACAATATATTGAATGCAAGGAATACAGCTAAAAGAGCATGGTTGAAAATACTAACTGTATGGCACAAAAATACAATAAATGATACCATGATGCACGTATTTGATCCACGCCATGTGATATCATATGTGATATACACAGTGCCAAAATAAAGATCAAACAATTGTAAAAACAAAAGGTAAAGTCCGAAAATCATGTCAGAGAAAGCAATAATTATTTTGCAGAAAGTGTCAATGCTCGAGAGATTACAACAGAAGAAGACAAACAGGACATTGAAGATTATACACGGAAAAATAAAAATCCAGAGTAGTACCCTTAGTCCTGGAAGTAAAAGTCTCGTACAAGACCAGAAATCTGGCGGGGATGGTTTACAGTCAACTGACGAGTCCATGATGCAGCATATTTGGAAAAAATCGCTCACGAATAAACCCAAATGGTCAGTCATTCTTTTAAACGTATTATGATTTGTTATAAAATTACCCTGTAAGTACACTTTCTTAACCGAATTTTGACTAAGCAAATTGACATCGAATTTTCTTAATTTGTTGCAGGATACATTTATTTCTTGTAGTGCCATAAGACCGTCAAATCCCTTATATGCAATAAACGAAATAATCTGACTGTCTATATACAGAATGTTCAGTGACACCATGCCTAAAAATGACCCAAAGAAAATTGAAGTTATCTTGTTTCGAGATAATGATAAAAATTTTAAAAATTTAAGGCCGATAAATGTCAGAATTTCTATTTCAGTGACTAAGTTATCTGACAAATATAAGAGTCTGAGCATGCGGAGAGACTGAAATGACTGCACCTTTAGGGACGTTAATCTATTATAGGAAATATCTAGGCTAAACATATCCATATACGTATGTTTAGATGTGTCCAAAGTGTGCAAATTATTGTTTCTGTACACTAAGGACCGGGTTTGAGGTCCCATGTGGGGCCAATGTTTAACTTTCATATTTAAACACACGATGGCATTTCCACTGCAGACGCAAAATTCAGGACAAGGTTTGACATTACATAACTGTTCATCATCGTTTGACATAATGCAGTGAACTATACCATCGCACAGTTGAAAATGATGCAGACACACCTTATTTGGACAGCGAAAATGGAATTGGCAAACAAAATGTTGGCATGATACTTCATCTATTCCATCAATGCAGTCACGTTTACCATCACACAAGAACATTATGGGTAAACAGTATGACTTGGGGCATTTATACATCCCTGAACATCGAAATTCTCTACAAGATGATAAGTGCCCGCCTTGCACACAATAAAGTATGTGTCCAGTGTCATTTAACTCATATATACATGTACGTGATCTTGGATAGCATGTATGGTCATGGAATTCATCACATATTGCCCAATTTGGATATATGCAAATTAAAAAATGGTCAAGCCCCAAATTCTGCCACATAAGCGAAGATTCATAATTTGTTGTGTTATCGACCCAAGGCCCAACAGCATTTTCAATATTTTTCACATGATGTGTCATGGAAGTACGGTGAATGGGAATGCAATCTGATTCGTCAGATTGGTCTCTACAATCCACATTTGCATTGCAAACCTTTGAGTATGGAATACACCCTCCAGCAGAGCATTGGAAATACAAATAATTGCATGAACACCTTGAAATGTGACAGTTGTGATAACATAATGCTGTATCTTTTCTGTTACCATTATTAAAAGTGCATATTGGCTCACATCGTTCCTCATCTGTAATATCTTTACAGGTCGCGATACCATCACATACATGGTGCTGCAGGATACACTCCTTATTTGCACACTGAAAGTAGCCTATGCCACATTCTTTTCGTAGTGTAAAAGATTGGTGTGAACAAAATACACCACGAAGTGTTTCATCTGTGTTATTACGATGTAAATGACTTGATATATGCAAGTGAGGTCCAATGGTTTTGCATTGAGCCCATTCAAAAAATTGTCTCCAGAAGGATGATTCATATTCTATCTGTTTTTGTTTACTGATCTGGATTGTATGAAACGACGAACAATTTTTGGAACGGGATTTTATCCAGAAAGATGTATTACTCTCGTGCAATTTCCATAGGGCTAATTTTTGAAGGAATGCCATTATAAATTTGTCACATAATTTCCTTTGAAGGTTATCATAAAACTTGTCAATAATTATATCTCTGCTACGATGATGTGTATTTGTAGTAATACTTCGTAACAAACTAATGTCGGCAGACGAGAAATGAAGAATTGTGGACCCAAAATGTCTGCAAATACCTTCTGCAAGGCATGCTTTGTCTATATTTTGTAAACTGAGATAAGGAAGGATGCATATCCTTCTTATTTGAAACCACCCAGGAAGACACACATGTTTGTTAAACATACTTAGGAACCTTGGTGTCTGCAGACGTAACCCCATTCTTTGATCATGCCATGCCTCACATATTGCTGAGCTGAACTGGTATTGCAAAAAGCAAGGTATTGTTACCCAATTAGTACCTTTCCATGGATAAATCACCACCATGCCAACACACGCTCGTTTCGTAGACCATGTAGGCTGAGTAGTCTCCAACACGTCCATAATAGGCAACATAGCACGTCTGTTAAGACGTGCCACAGATACATTGTAAGGCATAGATATGAGTTTCTCATGATAATCTGGCATGTTCCAATTTGTGTACGTTATAGGATCTTGATTCACCCATCGCGGTTTGAAATTCTAAAACATGATTACTGGAGATTAAAATACAATCAGGTGTCAACCCATAGTGTAAACTACCAAAGGCTCACGTCATCTGTGACCAAATAATAGTGTTGTTTTCTTTACCAATTGTCATACTCACAAGTGATGGCATAGCCTCAAGAAACACATTAAAATCACGTGCACACAAAGAAAATTACAAAGAAAGATATATACATTTTGAAGACAGAGTTTTGACAAATATGCTAAATATGTAGATGCTACTTTCACATTGATTCTTATATACATATTTGGGTGAAACTCAAAGACCCAAATCACAATGAATCATTAGATATTCATGTGTTTCTAACCTGGCTGTAATGAAAGGTGCAGAATGATTTCAGGATGATGAATCTTGTATGCGGCGTGGCCTATGCAAAATGGCACGACTTGTTCATCTACATGATAAGGAGATAGGAACAGTCTCACATTAAACATCCTACATGTGGTCAGAAACTAAAGGAGAATAAGCAGTTCAGTCCAGTTCACTCTGTCAATACCCCTGTTTAAACACCCTGCAAAAGTAAGGACACCAGTTTTCCATGTGCATAACATTTTGAAGTTATTTAACTACTCTTTCCAGCGTTTTACTTTCGAAGCACTTAGCTGCTCATATACAGCACTTATGTACATTTGTCGAGGGATAACCCCTCAAAAAATTCTGATTGAACATGTGAACATACTTTGACTTTTACGTGGTCGCCTATGACGTTAATTGAAGGTCTTCTGCAAGTCTTAAGTTACAGGCATTGGTCTGGGAACTGCTAGCAATTATAAGAAAGACAATGTCATAGTTTGATAGTCATTGTACACTTCCCCTGCCAAGGCGTAGCAATGGGGTGCCGCACTGGTCTGGACTTCAAAGAGCGCCCATCTATCTAGTCTAATTTCGTAATCATTGAGACAACACTTGGTTCAACTGAATACCGTAGCTGTCTTCGTTTTCATTGTGACAATAAGCTGTATCAAATCCACATGTTAATCGTCAAAATCGGCCTATGACAAAATGTATTTATTGATGTCGCCTGTCAGATCTTAGCATAGAGTAGGTGTGGTCAGGTGCTTTGATAATCAAACAAGTAGGACAAAGTGACAACACAGCAGAGAAATTGTACAGCCAGGGGTAAAATAGCGAGCATCAGTACACATACATCGACTGTTTGATAGTTTCAAATAGGGTCTCTGTCTGTCTGTCTATCTGTCTGTGTCTGTCGCTCTTTCTCCCTCTTTCTTTCTGTGTGTGTGTTTGTATATGTTTGTGTGTGTGTTTGTATATGTTTGTGTGTGTGTGTGTGTGTGTGTGTGTGTGTGTGTGTGTGTGTGTGTGTGTGTGAAAATGCAGGGTTGTCTCTAATGGAGGTCAAGCGCTCATGTATTTTGGCCTCGCAAAAATCAAACAAAAACAATCTGAAACCATTTAAAATTCGGCTATCTGAAAGTTTAGAGAAAAATTTTGTGTGGCAAACCTGGGATCTTTATTTAGCGTATGGACGACATTAGTGTTTCAGGTGCCACCAGTGGCATATCATCAAATGTGAATTCCTGGCCTGTTTATTCTGCTTGAAAGCTGTTATGAATAGGTAAGGAAGTTTGAGACATGGTCATACTATGAGCAGTAACTTCATCAAAATGTGGCTCGATTCATGAGATTTGTCTTGACAAGAATGTCAGATTTTATGTGGAAGGACCTGATTACTTTTGGAAGGGTTCAAAGTTTCTGTTCAAGACGAGATGCAGACCCAGGCCTCTAAGATCATAACGGATAGCTTGGAAGAGAAATGAACGTGTGTCACACAAATTCACAGCGCAGTCTTCCCTTTGAGGCCCTATCCAACCCCAATGGTACGCAGCTCTTTTTCTAAGGACAACAAAATTTTCTTTCACAAAGCACCAATTCCTCAAATCATTTTTGGTTCACGTGCTTGGTGCATACGTTTTACCAGACTACACCCAGTTTCGATGAATTCACCCTTTTCAGTAAAACAATGCTTGACTGTTCAAAAAAGATTTGGAGTCAGACAGCTGGCACATGGAAGGTTAATAATTGGAATATTTCCATTCTTTACATGGAAAAAGCTGTATGTATTAAACATAGATTACTTATTGATTGGTGCAGTACTACCTGTCATTTATGCTGTAGGCATCTTGCACATTATGTATTGACTATTTTGATATACACATTTATCAAATTATTTGGTACAATAATTATAATGTCACACATGAAATTTACATGTTATTTACAATATGATGCAAGATTCGTATGGTTGAACTAAATCATCTGTTATCATGCCTGCACAAATGTGCATTCCTATACCTCAGTTTACCTTTCTTTAATATGGGGGCAGATTTGGAAAAGAAATTAGCTTCTCAATTTTGTTGAAGGATGTTATCCATACAACCAGATGGAAGCATTGATCCCGGTAAACTAGCTTTATCCTTTTGCAAACTGACAAGCTTGTGAAGATACAGAATTATGTTTGTAGAATCATATTGTTTGTGTGATTTTGGGATATGCATATAACTAGACATATTTCTAATACCTGTGCACAGTTGTGCCTCTCTTTATACATTTTGCAACATTCTGAGTACTCAAATACAGTTAGTACATTCTAGCATCGTATCGCATGGAACATAAGTAAAATTGACAACTGTAAAACATACCGCCCATGCTACGGCTCAGTGAGTAATAAAATATATTATATCATCCGTTTGTCCTTGTGTAGGTTTTCAAGAGATGCAGTAATTGTAATAATATCAAGAAATTATGTTGTAAATAAGTTACTGATTGATAAATAATGAGTCACGCAGGGTGTAACTTTCAGGAATAGTGATTGGAAGATATTCTGATTTCTATTGTGTAATGACTTTTTTAAAAATAAAAGTGGTCTTCCTGGTGAGTTGCTTTTTTCCATTTTTAATATATATTGTTGTCACTTGCTGAGTGAATTGAACCAATGAGAACAGATAGTTATGGCCCCATTCAGAAGAGTGTCATAGCGTGCGTATGTTGAAAATATATCCGGAGTTTGTATATACATACATGCATACATACATATATGCATGGATACCTACCTACATACCTACCTGCATACATACATACATACATACATACATACATACATACATACATACATACATACATACATGCATACATGCATACATACATACGTACATATATTCTAAGCGTATTGGTAAAGTTCTCCAATATGAGAATTGACATCTATTTTAGCATGACTGAATACGAGTGCGCTGTACGAGTTACTGACACTAAACTAGTTACTTTCGTCACTGTTTTCACCTGTCTTATCCTCTCTTCCAGTAAAAGGATATGCTATAAAGTGCTGTTCTATGTAAAAAGTATGTTGACAGTGCTCATACTCAAATTCACTGAACAAAAGTGGTGTTGAGTGGACACACACCAAAGGTGATTAAACTGTTGCTCCTAAATTTCTTGCGAAAGATAACTGACCAGACCGTCTTCAATGAGGCTCCCCTTGGGTTCGGTTTACTGTACAATATGACCATAAAAGACACGCACATAATGATTTACAGAAACACATATTCCCGTATGTCTTTTGAGAACATTAGAAGAATGAATGGTCATTTAATTCATGCAAATAATAACCAAATTTAAAAAAAAATAACGTTGAAACCAATGCATATGATAATTAATGAAATGAATATTTATACATATAGACTTACTCTATCGAGCCTCATGCCGATAAATATAATAGAAAAGTATCTGCTTAAAAGGTAATCGTCTAGAACGTCGAATATCTCGGCCTTTCCATTAATAACCAGCAAATGTTTTCCATTACTTTTACATAAATTGAATGCCTCATCCCAGCTCCAAGAAAATTGTATCGCTGGAACCATTTTTATTCGTGGATGTGAATAATGTAATTTATTAATCTCCACATAATAAGAAAAATGAATGTCAATACCTGAATCAGCAGTAGAAAATATTTTCCTTTGTTTGGATTTATAAAGGACTATACTAATATTGCATGCGGTAGCCCAAATTGACTCGTTTCTCGTAACAATAATAAACAATTTTGAAATGTCTCTGAAAGATTTAAATGTAAAAAAGAACAAAGACAATTTGAATTTAGGTAACTCTATTCTTGACCATGTCCATTTGTTTTGAAATGTAGGTTTGCTATCCTCACTGTGTGTATAGGCTAATTGTAATTGGTATATGCTTTTGCATGCCTGATTGATCAGCAGATGTTTTATATGTACTTCTTCTAAAGACGATATATCAATGCGGCTACCTCTTGATATGTACAGGAAAAACTTAAAATGTTGATACAGTACCACCTTCATACAGTAGAGACGTTCCATAGACGTCGGAAGAAAGTAGATACCTGTACTGGAATAGAAATCACATGCCAGTGCTGTAAGTGTGATGGAATACACATGGTATGGCCCAGACCTTAGTATTCTGAAACCATACGTATGCATAAAATGTATCTCTTCGAAAAAGATACTCATAGTTCCTTTCAGTCGGAATAGTACCAACGGTATAGGTGAACGTATCATATTGATTGTAACTTTATTGTTGTAATTCGTTTCATGAATTTTCAACAATAATGTTTCCTCAGCATTTTGTGCTGATGTCCTTTTGAACTGGGTAGAAGCAACAAAACATCTGGTTTCTCTTTTCAGTAAGACAGTTACTGTGGATTTTTTATCCAATTTCTTAGTTGTATAACCAGAAAAATTAGCTACATTTGGAATCAATGAAAAGACAGCTGGAAGACCTTTACATAGTGTTTTCTTTATTTCCAAATATATTTGGAGGTTATATTCGGCCTCATATGTATGGTAAAATATGGTAAGAAATTTCCCAGATGTTACATGAGATGGAGTTCGAGACATATTTACTGCAGGCGGATACTGATCACAAAAAGGACCAATTCTTGTTGACCTGTACACATTACTGCCATCAAGAAAAACAATTCCTCCATGCATACATCTGCCAACTGTCGGTCCTGTCCAACTAAGTTTGTATAGTTTAAAACCCACGTTTTCTGTTATGGGTGATTGCACATGTATAATTACACAGGAGTGAAAGATGTTTTGCCTTCTGTCCATTTTATGAGTTAAGTTGTAGTTTATAGCCGATCTTACTATATATGTCTGGAAATAACACTTTGAATGTAAATCTGTGAAGATACTTAATGTAATGATTCTGGGTTCCAAGGGAAAGTGAAAAGATGCACAAAAACATAAAATATGCCCTGTAGATTCCAATGAAATACCCGCATTATAAATTCGTGTTGGATGCAAGATTACTTGCATCAATTCATTCCCACTTTGACATATTCCATCATTTGCCACAAACATGCTAGGCGTCATTTGTTTTACACTGAGTTTAATAAAGCCATGCATTTTTAACATTTCTAGAGCTCGAAAGATCCACACAAAAATTGAGCGTTGTATTACGTGACTTTGCATGACTGAAAATTGTTCATATCTTCTATATATCATATTTTTCCTGATGCCAATAAATATGCGATGTTCCCCTTTGATGTGTCTGCAGCAATAATAAACAAATTCTATATTATATGACACACCAGTAAGGAATTTAAAGGAGAAGTACATAAGAATCTTGTTGTTGCGAGATGTCCAGGTTAGGAATTTCCAACTCCCACAGTATTTATCCCTGACAATTTTTTTCTTGTAGATCTCCTCCACTAGTAAAAGATATATTTTATTTCTATTTTTTACATGAAATACATCGTATGGCATATTTAGGGATGAAAATGTCAAGCATACTTGACAGTTCTTATAATATGATATGATCAGCCAATGAAAATAGCGTACCGTATTTTCTCTGTGAAAGGGGATGTTGCATAGAGACACGTTAGTGCAAGGTAAAGTCATAACAAGTGATCGACCACAAACAAATTTTAAGAGACCACAATTGATGCATCCTTGTCCTTTTGGACTTAACATGCTGAACATTTTTCTTGGTGAGCATATTGTGAAATGGAAACAGAAGCAGACAAACATGGACAGGTATGTACCCGTGTATGTAGGTTTAACCTGTAAAAACAAAATACATCTTTTGGGGATATAATTTGATCTCCACGCAGTGCTATTTATTCTGCCGGCGTTTGTTGTGGCTGATATGACTTGAAATAAAACGAGAGCCTTGTTATTCCATTTTAGACCTACAACGTTACTTAACGAGAAGATTATCATCGTGAAACTATCGGTTTGTTTGAAATCTTTAAGGGTCTGATTGCCACAGTTATGAAGAACTTCGTATATCGTATCTTTCTTTAAAGTGATAGTTAAATTCCAAAGCATAGATTCAGTTGTTTTCAAGCAAACAAAAGTTGGACATACATGGTATGTTTGACACCAGTGGTCTTTCAGCACTATATTCAACATTGCAAAGGGTCTGGTAATAGTGCTTGGGCCATCCAGCAGCCTTCTTAGTGATATTTCATAAGTAATAATGTAAGATACGGTATCTTTTGCGATTAGTATGTTCTCAATATATGTTCGCCATTTAATTAGATTTTTGAGGCTGCTAAAAGACAATGAATTCAGGTAATATTTGATATTAATGGGCAATTTATCTGCACGTGCATTTAATGATGTTTGGTATATCACCGAAGAAAGGAGTACAAAAGAGTACAACATAAATCGATTCTGTGAACTCACCCTGCTTACTGACATGGATATGAATCTATTGAAATATAGTTAGGAAAATGATATGCGAGGAGACTTGAAAACTGTCAGTTATCCTTATTAATGCCTTTGTATATCTGGTCTTTTTTATGAATATCTCCAAATCTTTAATTATACTAAAAAGTTTGACAGGAAATAACCTATCAAGTAGAAATTAGAATTGAAAAAGTGTCATATCATGTGACCTCTATATCAACGTTAAGGTCACACAAGTATCGTGCTTGTGTTGGCCTTAAATCCAAAGGTGTTCCTGTGCAATTTCAATGCCATTACCCAGGAGGACTTGCAGATCGATTTCTTTAATATTTTGCCCAAAACCCCAATTTGACGGAGCGACCCAGACTTTAATACTTATGCATGACATTATTCAAGAGACTGATATTTCAACATGTAGGATCAATTCACTTTGTGTATACAATGTCAGCTGAGCATAGTCAAGGTATCTACCATTAGACCAAAACAAATTCTTTTGTCTGACCAAGGCTGACCTAGGTATAGTGAAGGATACATGGTGATTCCAGACTTACTTCCTATGCATGTAAAGTACACTACTAAAGGGTCCCTAGGTAGTCTTAACTACTATTATTAGGCGTCACGTGTAATGGTATATAACCTGTTAACTGTAGTATTTTTACTCCATAATGCCTTTTAATATGGACACCTTAGAAAGAGTGTATGTATTATGATGCACCTACGTGGTGTCAGCATCAACAGTTTCACCAAAAGGAAAAACCATTAGATTCTGATATAAATAAGTGAAGATAAATGACAAAACCTGACTCATAAGGAGCATCTTTCGCTAGGTTTCCAGTTACACGAAGGAAAGAATAATGACAACAGTGACACTAACACCCGTGTCTTAACAAATGATTTCAAGCAGAGCATGTAAAAAGAAAACACATTTACACAAGTCATCCCACGTACAACAGCCATTTTGTAAAGACACAATAATTTTGCACAAATTTATAATTTTTCATCAGAATTTGCTCTAGAATATATATTGTCATATCTAACAACTTTGAAATGTATTGCGCTTTCCACGAAGATAGTGAGGTCTTTTCAGATGTATCTAGTGGCAAAACGACAGGCCTCTTCACGCTCAGTAGTAAAACACATCTGGTGTTAACAGTTGTCTGCATAGCATACACACAAAATCGTTTTAGTGTCCAAAAGTGACACATGCATATAATTAACGGCCTTAACACTCTATTGATTATAACTTCTCTATTCATGGCACTCTACGGCGAACTCTAGCTGACACAACAATGGATCACCCTCTATGTCAGCATGCATCACAGAGTTCGAACAGAACACGTGTGCTCACCTCGGAGTCTGAACATGAAATGATTTGCTGCATTAATATATACCAGGCGTTCTGCTACAATATTCACTGTCCACTCCTAAAAAGTGCGTAATATGCATCCCCGCCGTACAAGGATAAATGCATTTTATTTCCTGTTGCTTAAGTTAAAACTCTGGCTGATGCCCGTACCATCTCTGTCAACGTTGATATATTTTTCATCTTGCTATTACATTAAAACATAATCACATAATGAATAGTAAATCTATTTGCCCTCTGTTCATGCCTAGTGAAACTACAGCAGTAGAAAAATATAATTATGAGTAGAATATGCTAATTTAGCAGAAAAATGTTTGAACGCAAACCCAGCTACATTCGTCATTACTTAAACTTGCTCAGAAATTATGGTTGTTGTTGGGTTTGGAATTAATGAATATGGATCATGTGTTTCTGTACTATATGAACATTACGTCATTGGCTATGTTGTGCAGTGGGCTTTGTTCTCCAACTCATAGTTATAGTGTTGGTAGGGTGCGTTTATAATGTACCAGATTCATAAATATCACAAAAGCGATGTAGGCCTACTTTACTCTTTTACTTTAAACTAAGCTGACTGACAAGTCAGGAGAACTAAAAGGTGATAGGCCTAACAGGTCTCTTTTTATTTTTGGCAGAAGAAATGAAATTTGTGTTTTGGGTGGTTAGGCCTATACATTTTGGAAAAAAAAACTAGTGTCTGCAGTTAATGATGAATATTTCTAAGGTTGAGAGGACCGGTTTAAAACCACCAGTTGCCTTTTATGGGTGACTGCCTGTCTCAAGTCAGGAGTGAAATTTGTTTCTTCACATTGGTATTGGAAAATAAATTTTGATGCTTTGGCAAGTCTGAAATCTCTTTGCTGTCATTGTTGGGTTTGGAATTAATGAATATGGATCATGTGTTTCTGTACTATTTGGAGAAAACACATGTGTCAGAGACACCGTCAAATGTCAACCACAACGTAATATGCAGTGTATACCCTTATAAAATGAAAGTCAAAATGAAGAAAAACAACACCCACCATAGATATTTAGGACCATTCCATCTAAAATGAAGTCATAACTGTGTCAATGTACCCATGATCGTACTAACACACCCTCAAGGACGAAAGGATGGCCGTGTCTCTAAAGACTTGGGAAACTTTAAATGAGGTAATATCTGGCCATGGTATTCCTCCCCAGAAATTTGTTTGACTTAAGTCCAAACATCTGTCCCTCAAGTGTCCGAAGCCGGCGGATGAATAAACAACAGCATTATGCAAGTTCCAGATCAAGGATATAGGCTGTGTGATGGCAAGTGTGAAGTGCTAGACAATATATATGGCACTTGCACCTATTGCCATTTACAGGATTCAAACATAAATGTTAACACCAACTATGTAGTTACAAAGGCTGGACTTCACAACGAACAAGGACAACAAAGGTGCACCTAATGGTCTTTCTGATCATTATGTACATTAACGAGATTACAAACTGAGAGAATCGCGTGTATGTAAATGAAACTTTAAAACGCATTTTAAAATATTGATTTTAGATGTATGTGGTAGCTTTAGACTATATATGCTGACTTTGTAAATAACACATTGAAATTTTATTGTCGGTTTGAGTTGTGTGTATTTCAATTCTTGCGAAATTGGTCCAAACATTGGGATTCTTCAATATGAAATGGACATTATAAGCCTGAAATATAAGCATCAGCGTGATCTATGTATTCATGAAGACTGCACTTTACCTGAGGGTATTGGCAGTATAATATTTGCTCAAGTGCACATGCGAGTTCATTTTAAACAAAGCACGCTAATATTGCGTGCGCAAAAACAAACGTTGGCTTCTTCACACTATTTTTTCATAAAACACTTCGTTTTAGTTGTACCTATTGTCTTTAAATTACTTGTTGACTTTTAGATCATTTGAGGCTTTCCATGTCAGTTTAAGTTATATGTATTACAAAACCTGCAATTGCGACTCTATTATATAAGCTACAGGTGTTTTCCATGCTGTTTATGGTACTGTTTTATGGATTAAATAAACGTAAATAAACAAGAGTATGGGAGCACAATAAATAAGCATCTGAAATCCAACAGGTAGTCTCTATGATTAAGAGCGTGACGAGTACTATGCTTTGAAAGCGAGATCTTGAAGGTTGTCAGAGTAAATGTCGTAATTACTTGTACACCTATGAAGGTTTGTCTGGTAGATACCCAGCTCAATGGCATCATTGTATTGTATTTGAAATATGAAGCAGAAGAAGCCGGAACCGTCTTGTATAATCCTGAAAAACAGATAAAAGCACTCACATGGGCTAGAAAACCAACATTTGCAATATCCGATTCATGTCCTATCCCATAGCATCAATATAACTGACATTATTAATGGAGACAGATACCTACTGCTCAGAAATCATTTTATGGAAGTTTAATGGTAGACATCATATTAAGGGGCAGTACAAATATAATTTCTTTGACATTAGAATCTAAGAGTAACTGTGGTTGGGCTTAAAAAAAGAGGCAATTTAAGTGTAATCGCCATTAATTCTGGAGATATCAAACAGCCAACATAATTGTCACAATGAATATCCTTAGCAAAATGAGAGATGGAGATGTATGTTAATATCAAAGAACATCTAGAAGTTTAATCTGGAATC
>OZ026628.1:49203335-49280835 GCA_964020975.1 Hermodice carunculata | reverse complement strand
ACAAAAAATATAACAAATGGAATATTTATAGACCTCCTAGAGATACTCTAACTGAATTTTCATGAAGAAATGAAAAAGACCCTAACATGTTTGAGCAAAGTAAATAATGAAATATTAATTTTAGGTGATTTAAATATAACCCCTCTACAGGTTCATGAAAGAAATATCCTCAATGATTTTTTTGAAACCATGGTTTCCAATAGCTTTATTCCAATGATTACTCTACCCGCCTCCAAACGTCATGCAAAATTATTTAACTAATCGTAAACAGTATGTAGACATAGATGGTGCCATCAATGATACTACCTTGATATCAACTGGGGTCCCACTTCTGTTTATTACATATATATGGGTGGTAAAATACTAGGGAACTATTTATATATAATGTGTATATAATGTATGGTGAAGATACATATTGGTGATGAGACAGAAATATAATGTTCATATTTTCAATTACCATACCAATAAATAATTTTTTCTATTAAATTTAATGCACCAACTGTATAGAATGAAATTCCACATCATACAAGACAAGCACCATCCCTTCATATCTTTCAAAGAAAACTTAGAAATATTCTAGAGATGTAAGTTATTCTATCATATCATTTATGAAAGAATATCATCAACCCTTTTCCTTTGTACACTTTGCACTAATATTTTGTCATTAACGTAAACATGTTTATGAAGTGTGGAGTATCTGAAGTGATTATGTTGATTATTGTATGAATTAGAAATACCAGAAGTGTCTGTACTTATACTATTGCAAATGTTTATTTTGTATCTTGAGTTTTCATGGCCGAGGGTCATATAAGCCCATCAAGGTTTCTACCCTCAAATTTCATTTGCTGTATAGTTTGAATGATGTATTTATGAAAATAAACTTCAACTTCAACTTCAATGATACTACTCTTTATACAACTTAAATCCAAAAGATCAAAATTGCTGCATTACTACAACAAAAAACTAAGATCTCCTAAGTGAATGGCTTAAAGTTAATGAGCTCTGTCTAAATGTTAATAAATCCAAATTTATGAATTTTCATCAACCCAATAAGTCTTTCAATGTACCTGAAATTTAAATAAATAATATATTTCATAGATCATATAGATAACCTCAACTTCTTGGGACTTACTTTAGATGAGAAACCTGCTTGGAATAATTATTTTGCTAAAATAAGTTCCAAAATATCAACAACTATTGGCATCATCACTAAGTTAAAGCAATTTCTTCCCTGAAATACAAAAATTACCTTATAAAATTCTGCGATATTACCTCATATAAATTACGGCATACTTACACTTACCTGGGGATTCAAACATAATAAAATAACAAAGCTTCAGAAGAAGGCAGTGCGTTGTATATCGTGTGGCAATTAAAATGCACATAGTGAACCAGTTTAAAATGTTTGAACCTATTGAAGGTAGAAGATTTTTTTACTTTAGCCAAACTTAAATTTTTTTACAATTTATGCATGAGAAACTTCCGACAAAACTGCTTTCATTACCATTTATATCTATAAGACATATACATAATCACGATACTAGAAGTATAAGAAACGTTGGGTTATTCATTAATCAAGTTGATAACAAATTTGCGCAGGAAAGTCTCTTTTTTGACATTCCAAAAGCCATAAACTCTACTGATGACAACATTAATAAAATCTATTCTCATAGCCTAACAGGTTTTTCAAACTGTGTGAAAACTTTTTTTTTTGTACAAATACAACCATAAATGCACTGTGTATGATTGTTACATTTATCAACAAAATAATCAATCTAAATGTTTTTGTACACCATAGCATTTTAAGATAGTAACAAGAATTTATCAGTCATCCTGATGTATAACATAAATCTTTAAAAAATCATCATGTTCATAACCACAATTTTTGTTACAAGGATGGCTATTGCGGCAGCAACACGCATAATTGTTATAACAAGAGTCTCCCTTGACCAACTTAGTTTCTTGTTGTATCAGTATTCATGTATTATACCATTTGTTGGTCACAAATAAAAAAGTTCTGAGTGCTGAGTTCTTACGAGGAACCCTATACTCACAGTAAAATTAATATAAATTGGCCAAAAGAGGAGCACAATTGGTATCCCAATATCTGAAGACGGAAGTACCGAAATTGACATATATGCAAGCAATCAAAAAGTTTTACAAGTCAACCAACTCAGCATCTGTTTCAGTCACTGAACAACTTCTGAATTTTTAGGACAGGATCTGGTGGTTGTTTGCTTGTTGCTTGTTATTAATTGCGTGTTCTGTTTGTAACGATATGTCTTATTGCACTGATCCTTTCATCTAAAGTGGAAATATTAAACTGACTCTTTTTGCCCATTTTGCGGCATATCTTTCAACAGATTCCATACGAATTTTCTTGTTTTTAATCCAAGCAATGTGCATGTACTGTTGTGTACAGTATTATGCCCTTTTGAAATTATTTTATGTTGTGCATCATTTGGTACAATAAAACGATTTCCAGTAATTATATGACCATTTTTTGATAATATCGGGCCAAGTATGACATGGACATAGGTGTTTGTTTTCTTCATAGTCTCTTACATTTTACTGTGTAACAGTTTCTGCCAGGTAAAATATTTTGGAGGCAGCAGTATTTGAATATTTGTTTGAAACATTTGACCAACAGCATCAAGGCAGGCTGGCATCCATGATTGCACCTTTTTTATGTGATATATTGAACTGATTTATGCGATTAACCCCTGTAGCATGATATATCAATTTAATTAAAGCATCCTTCAGTGTCTTCCCATCAATCTAAGGTTTAAAAAATGTATGGAAAGCTGAGTCAATGATAATATGGTATAATGCTTTGTCAATTTCTTCTCTTAGAAAATATTTGTGGATATATTGTTTTAATTGGTTTAAAACTAAAAGTGATATGGTAATAAAGAACAGATCTAACCATGTGAGGACCGTTTGCTTACTTAATTTTTTTGTCAAAACCTGTGGTGTTATATAAGCGTTAAGATGTTTATGGTGTCCTTGTGTAGTTGCATGGCCTACCTGAGAAATTATCAATTGTGATTAGCAGTCTTAGAATAGTGTTTGGAGACAAGCCAAACCCTGTTTGCTCTTTCATTAAGCCCTATAGACCAAGCAATAGCCGTTTTTCACCAAATATACTAACTGTCTTGTTTGATATTTTCGAAAGTTTGTACCTTGAAGTTATGTCCTGGTTTTGAAAAAATGTCTACTGTTCATACTTTATTATTTTCCAAACTGTCTTTGGTGGCCTCCAACCCTCAGATGGAATTCAATATCTTCAACCTATTATAGCCCACATTTTGACATGGCTAAAAAAATCGCATTTCTAGTCTTGTAGCTTGAAATAAATTAGGAGATGTGGACTATAGATATGATGTGGGTGTTCGTGAATGTGTTTGGAATAAGTTGTTAACATTGGCCAGCTCTGAGTGTCAGGCTTGTAAGTATGCCAAATGACCCGAGCTGAGGCGTACTGCTGTCTTTACAGGCGACAATGCTGCAATAAGGGCCTGTAATCTGTGATCTTTCATAAAAATACAATTTTCTGCTGATCAACAAAAAAATTGTAGAGAGCCACAATTACAAAAAGATTGATCGATCTCCTTCAAATGATTGTATTTTAAACGATAAGTATAATTTCTAGGAACTGTAGTTTTTTTTGTTTCTAGTTAGATGTCTCCTTCCAAGATAAATGTTGTTTACAAACTGCCTTACCGCTTCTGTTGAAACTGTTGACAAAATAATACAGTCATTCTGCAATTAAATATTTTATTTGCAAACAGAGAACGTGTTTCCTGCACATCGGCCTTTGCTTGAATGTTAGATATATGCTTCACTTTTTCAACCATTTTCAAAGACAGGGTTGCAAAAGCCCTAATCTAATAGCCTTTAACCATATGATTTCACAAATTCATCATGCATTTTTATTACATTAATATGACATTTGTTTCTAAAAATCTAAGCACATGTTAAATACATGGAACGTATGGTATGCTGGATGAAATGTAAAATTTGGTTCAAATGTGCAATGGTAAAGTTGCCAGGCCGTTGCGTGTCTACTAAACCTTTAAGCCACTTTAAACTTCTTAACTCCTTTAATTTGTATGTGTATGTGGTATTTGTTTACTTAAGTACCCTGTTTTGCAAAAATTGTTAAAACTGAATCCTTATTGTGTCATTAGAAACGACTCCAGGCCCAACATTAAAAGGTTCTCGATCTCATTTGTTGCAGATGTATCATGACTGGTATAACTTGGGCACCCTTTACTACACATAGACATCACGTAAATATAGCCGGTCCTATTATTATTTTTTCCCACTTCAAAGTGTTATGGATATGGGTATGCCTGTTTGGTTTTATTTGGAGAACTCACTGTACTGATTGAGTGTGTACACGGTCACATAGTTAGCCTTCTTTGTCGGGGTGACTCTCAGGCAGCTTGTAAACAAACTGTTGACCTAGATTCATATGACTCATTTCATACATTTTGGAGGTGATCTAAAAAGACCAGAGACAGGTCTCACTGAATGCACTGGGATGTGTGACTTGTTGCAAAACTCTGGAAGAAGAGTAAATATCTTTGCTTATATATATATGTGTATATATATATATATATATATATATATATATATATATATATATATATATATATATATATATATATATACATATATATATATATATATATAAGATATTTTCCTGATTGAAGAGAGAATTCTGAAGGATCTGACATAAGGTGTGTGTTGCCATCAAGCCACTAGGACTGTGAGCTGAGTGAGACCCCCTTTCTTACAGTATACCTGTGGAGTGTGGCAGTGTCTTTTGGGTGGCCTGGTATATTTGGTGTTAATTGTATTACATAGAAACCAAACTGCACCTCTGTGGGATTGGATCAGCACCGCACCTTTCAGTGCCACATTAAAACCAAATCATACCTCTGTGGGATTTGAACCAGATTATTTGGCACCTATTATGGGACTTGCAACTATGGGACAGTACTTGTGGGAAAGTGATTTTGACAAATTAAGGGAACTTATTTTGGTAGAAAATTTTAAAGGTTGCATATAGGAAGAAGTTAAAACCTACCCGGATGAACGTAAGGCAGTTAAGAACATGAGACCACAGTTTTGGCTGATGACTATGAGTTGACACATAAAACCTTCTTTGGAAAAGCCAAACAGGGTCAGGTCAGATCTAAATTTGGAAAAAAAATAAGAGGGAATGGGGAACCTCTCCCCCCCCCCCCATCAAAATCAGAACAAAACCCCAATAATTCTCCTCAGTCTGATAAACCTGCCAATCAGAAAATAGGCCAGAAGTTCTTTAGTGTACCCATGTGCAGTTAATGCCAGAGAAGGGGTTATGTGAAATCTGAGTGTTTTTCTACTCAAGAGAGGGACGCATAATACCGGGAAACGGGTTGATTTAGCCAGCATTAAGGGGCATCCACCTTTAAATATATCTGATGGGCATTCTGATAATCTCCATGCTAAATCTGAAAACCCACATGTTGAGGTAGCTGAGCCCATATTGGATGGCTATGAAAGTTTCAAATCAGAAGGGCTGGTGGTACAAAAAGAAAAAACTGTTGACCAGAAGGCATTTGTGATCCAAAGGGACACTGGCGCCGCCCAGTCTTTACTATTGGAAGATGTGCTTCCTTTGTGGGATGAAACTTATCAAAAGGCCAGTGTATCAATTCAGGGTGTCAATGGAAATTTCATAATGGTCTCGCTTCGCCAAGTTTACCTGAAGTCTGATTTCAAAATTGGACCATTGATTGTATTTCACTTAGTCCCCCGACAGAAGATGTGACCTTTCTTCTAGGGAATGAAATAGCAGGGATAATAATGTGAAAGGTAAACCGGTACCATATTTAACAGGTGAGCCAGTCACGAGAGAGGACACTGAGCATCTTGAGCAGGAATTTCTGGGCAAGTTTCCCACCTGTGTTGTCAATGGCTCTTTAAACATCTTAGAAACCAGTGAAAAGGATGATGAATGTCTAGGGCAGCAGAGACTTCCTTTGCTGGTAACCTTGACTACCCAGTAAGCCATGAAGGTAAGCCATGATGGTAACCTCTCTGACCAGGTAAACAAAAACGATCATCTGAGTCAAATGCCTGATTTGAATCGAGATAGGCTGATTAGGGAGCAAAAAGGTGATCCTCAGTTGAGAAATTTGGCAAGTATAGCTTTGACTGAAAAAGAGGCACAAAAAGACCTGGTCTGTTATTATATTAAGTCAGGAGTGTTGATGAGGAAATGGAGACGTCCAGATGCGTCCACTGATGGAAAATGGAGAATCATTCATCAAATGGTGGTTCCTCCATCATATAGGGAAGAAGATTTAAAGACAGCTCATGATTTGGCTATGGCGGGTCACTGGGTTATTAAAAAGACTTGAGATAGAATATTACAGCACTTCATTTGGCCCAGATTTCATCGGGATGTGGCAGGATTTTGTAAGGCATGCCACACATGTAAAGTGATCGGAAAACCCAATCAGAAAATAAAACCTGCTCCTTTGATTAGTATCCATTGTTTTTGAAGAACCATTTAGCAGGCTTATTACAGATTGTGTGGGACCACTTCCAAAAACAAAAGCAGGAAATAAGTTTCTGCTTACTATTATAGATTCAGTCACTAGGTATCCTGAGGCCATCCCATTATAAAACATTAAAGGACCTACTATTATTGATGCTTTACTGATTTTTTTCAGTAGAGCAGGGCTGCCAATACATATACAAAGTGATTTAGGTTTACATTTCATATCTGCAGTATTTCAGGAGGCTGCCCACCAGTTATGCATTAAACAGATTAAATCTCCAGCCTACCACCAGAAACACAAGGGGCTCTGGAAAGGCAACATCAAACACTGAAGAATATGATGAGAACCTATTATTTTGAAAACGAAAATGAAGTGCCATTGTCCAATTTTATTTCAATCAATTTAGACCGGCTCACTTGTGTACAGTTTGGAGCTATTCCAGGTATGTGGCAATTTTGCGTTCTTTGAAAGTGGGAATAATATCTGTCCAATTCGAATAGGTAAACTGCTCGCATACAGCAGCAAAACTAATAATAATGTATATTGAGACACATAAAGATCAGAATGTGACGGTGGTGCATTTAATTAATGCACTAAATGTCTCACAGCAAGCAAGAGGCCTCTCAGCCTCGAGAAAATGGCTCCTTTTGCATTAACCCGTTCCCCCTTGAATAAAGCAGGTCAGCAGCTTTCTTTGGCATAAGTTGGGCAGTAAATACCCAACCTATGGGAATAAAAGCTGTTGACTGTGGGCATGTAAGTGTCTAACCTATGCCAAGAAAAGCTGTTGACCTGAGGCATGTAATCTTGTGAAGTCTCAACTCAAAGTTTCAGTCAAAATATTTTTCTTTACTGTTGAAATATTTGAGAACACTGGAGTAGACGACATGCACTGAACCAGCCGGTTTTGGCCAGTTTAAAGGGAATGGATTGGTTTTTGGAACGTTTTGGGGCTACACTTTAGGTATGGCAAACCCATTATGCTTCCTTCGGATTTATGGAAGGTGGTTCAGGTACCTCACTGATTAATACATCGGCAATGAAGTGTATTTGTTTGCATTGTGTGACCGAATGCCTTGTATCTTTCTCATAATTATGTGCAAATCAGAACATATTAACTTAAATGTGAAAATGAATCTGCTGACCTATTTTGTTTTGGAATTTTGAATTACATAAAATCAGTGGGTATTCAAGTATCCAAGGGTAGAATTTTAAAAGGTCCTCGTGAAAAAATTTTCCCAACAATAATTGTTCTTCATGCCGGGGCCAAAGTATTGCATATTCTGTGGAAGGGGGGGGGGCATTTTTAAGAAAGCACAGTAGTTTGTAGAGATGGTCTTATTTTCATTGGTGTTTGTGAACAGGACCGTCTCATTTTGGATGATGCACCAGCAGGCATCAAGTTGTCTTCCAAACTGTATTGATTAGGCATATTCCATCTCCCACAATACATAATAAATACTTTCTGAACTTGATTCATTTAAGAAATGTGCACAGGACGGGGACCACTGCATCTAACAACAGCAAGAATACTAATTAAGGCTCTAAATCCTGTTTGTATTCTGCCATACTGACTTTTGGTTTGCCATAATACCCTTATTCATCTTTTATTTTTTCAGCTGCGCCTATCGATTTTTTCTAAAAAAAAAAAAAGGACTCCTTTGAAATAGGTTGGTGGCAATAGTGCCTGGGTTTAGCTGTTTATCTAGTGTTCAATAAATTGGGACTTTGTACTTGTGAAGTTGCACTGAAACGCAGTTTTAAGAATGGAGAATCATTCTGAATAACTTGACTAATTTTACTGGTCTTTTCGCGTCATTTTGCCATTAATCTCTGAACAGGATTTTGATTTGTAGAAAAAATGCTCTAAAATTTGGGAGGAATTTCATCCCTTTTCTCATTTTATCATGCCTGTATGCATTCACATGACCCTGTGAAAGGGTTTTGGTTGTATGCCTTGTCCATAACCTTCATGGTTATAAGCCAAAATAAATGCATTCGAACCATTCACATTGTGGCAAATTTGTCAATTATAGTAATTCAGTTTTGCGTTGGGATCCAATTCAATTCAAATCACCACCGGTTTCAAAATGCAATTTGACAACATTTATGAGTGCATACACAGGGTCAGGGTAATTTGAAGCACCTGTGTGAGTACGTGTTTATGACAGTCATTCCTTATTTCAGTTTTCTGTAATCATTCTCCTATCTCCCTCTGCAAAGTTTTATATATATATATATTTATATATATATGTATAAATAAATAAATAAATATATATACATACATATATATATATACATATATATATACATATATATATATATATATATATATATATATATATATATATATATATATATATATATATATATATATATATATATGCATGGACCATTTTTGATGGGCTGAGTAGGAATTTGGATTTTGTTCTCTCCCCCTTATATTGGTGTATACACAAGTTCCCATGTTTTTACTGACTTATGCTCTTATATGCAAAAACACATATTACATCATCATGACTTTCTATAAAATGTAAAGTGCTTTGATATTAAAAGTTGGCTCAAATGTTAATCAAAACAGGGGAGGATGAGAAATAAAAAGAACATCAAATTTTATGTTGAGATCCTTTATTCTATAATTTCATCTTTCATCAACACAACATTTAAATTTCTATGCCAGTTCAGTACAATACATTGTCCCAAAATTACACCTTATTGATATGTTTAAAAACTGCATCTTTAAATAGGCAAATATCTCATCAATGACAAAAAGATACAAAGTAGTGCGTAACATTTATATTAATACTACGGTTGGCTTGATATTACTTTTTACCAAATTAAACATTTACCAAAATAAAGTTGTTTTTTTTTCAAAAACTGTTCTGCAGCAGCTTTTTTGATGAAAATTTTATCCATTTTTCAAGAAGCATCGGAAAAGTGGGAAATGTTACGATGCCTACCTTTTTCATATTACCAGAACTCAACAAAGAATTACAACAATGATATGACTTTAAAGATAACAATATATTAACAATCAAAAATCAGTAGGTAAATAAAATCATACACTTATCTATGTGGGGACTCTAATTGTAAAACAGGTTGTTGATTAATCCTTATCCTCAGTAAGAGATGCTCCACAGCTACGGTATCACGGCTCCAAGTCCAATGGCAGGTGCCAAAAAGTCGGGTACAAATCCCACAGACGGACAGTTTGGTTAAAATGTGGTACTCAAAAGGCGCAGTACTGATCCAAATCCCACAGAGGTGCAACTTGGGGCCAATGTGGTGCAATTAACACCAAATATAGCAGTCCACTCAAAAACTCCTTGGCAATAACAATGGCTCACTGTCCCACATGGTTGAATTCACACAGCTTCTGTCAGATTTTGACAATTCTCCTGTCCTCAGCCATGAAAGTAGCCGTTTAATATTTCTAGACAGAGAATTGTTACCAGTATTCCAGTTTTCCAATTAGTCACACACCATACCTCTCTGATTTTTCGTGATCACCTTCGAAATGTGTGCAGACGTTACAAAGAAATGAGTCTTGTGAATGTGGGTCAGTATTTTGTTCACAAGCTCCCTGAAAGTCACCCCAACAAAGCAGGGTACCTCTGTGACCAGGTACGCTCTCAATGACTACAGTGACCTCTCCAAATCAAAACAAACAAGCATACCCATATTCATAAAAGGGAATGATAACTCTGAAGTAAATTTACATATATCAGCAGTATTTCCCGTGTCTGCTTTAATAGGAATATATCGCACAATTTCCGGCCACCAAGGATCGGGTGAAATCAAAGAGAAACTACAATACGCATGTGGATCAGCACGCTTTCATACCACATTCATAAGAGTGCAATGTCTACCGCAGCCAGAGTGCGAAGATAACATCATGTACATACCACGCTCTAAGCTTTCCACCCTCACCTGAGCAGAACGCATGCATAGGTGCTATGTGTCTCCCTGAACTTTCCATTCGTTACCAGAGGGTAAGGTTAGACAAATTTTCTATGTTTCTCTCCCTGAGATATCCATTCTCGCAAGAGTGGAATATTAGATACACCCAGTATGTGTTGCTGCCTCGGCTGTTCACTCGAACCAGATCAGAAGGTCAGACACACTTGCTATAATTTATTCTTTCCATTTTACACCCTCACCAGAGTGGAAGCGATGTTTTTGATAGTTTCCCCATCGCATTGGTTCGTCACGTGAACACTGTGTCTTGGTAGAGACACAGGTTTCACTGTGTCTTTCCATTTAGTCCTGCACAGGTCACACGGTATGTCTAACTTAACAACTGGCATAAGTGGCCTTTTTTGCACTAATTTTACTGCCTTTGGCTGAGGATGTGTAAACTCCATTGAGGACCCAGTATTTATTCTTAGACAAGAGACAAATTAAGCGTTTTTTTTTTCATTTGCATATTTATAAATCCATTTGAAAATCTATAATGTGAATATGGGTTTAATATATAATGGGTATAAATCTGTTGCAAATTTCCATTTTTGACAAATCAAAGAACCACCAAAACGCTTTTTCATCACACTGATAATGGGAACCATAGCACTGAAGTATGTTTCACATGCTTTTAAAATAGAGATGACCATGTTCATTCGGTGCAGACCTGGTCATTTGTTGTATTGAATCATTGAGATGCATAAAATTCGTGCATTTGCACATAATAACCTCCGGCTGTCACACAGCAATCCTCTGTAGAGCAGCATTCCAAACTTGTGCAGGCCTGGCCATTGAAATAAAAGTATAGGTTTAGACTTACACAGTGGCTAGAGTGAATATGAAGGGAAGAGAGGTTGGATTGAGCTATATTTTAAGGGTTTAAAACTACATGGGGGATGTACCTTTGGTGTTCCTATTTGTAGAATCATAGTTTTGCCCATGTGTTTGTCATCTATTATGTAAGGGGTACCAAGTGTAGCATCATCTATTTCGTGCAAGGAAATCGTAATACGTATCGTTTTCGTAGACAGAATCAGAACAGGATTCAGGAAATTTAAAGAGCAAGTAACAAACTCAAAGTCCCACTATGAAATTAAACTACTGTCACGATTTTGTTGACGAACCTGGAAGTAAAAAATCACAAAACCGAAAGTATTTCATATAATCCAATAAGCTTGTTGAGTTCTGTGGACGGAATTGCATACTTTATCAATTTTGTGCACAGAATCGTATTTTATCAATTTCGTGCCCAAAAGTGTAACGATTTCGTCTACAAAACTGAAAATTGGGATGCACAGAATAGTAAAATATATCACTTTGGTCCACAACATCTTTAAGTTTATCAATTCTGTCCACAGAATCCTTAAATGTTCGTCCACAGAATTGGATAAAGTTTTAAATTTCGTTCCCAAAAACTTTAAAGCTTTCCAATTTTATCTAAACATCCATTTTGTGACCAAACATTAAGCACAAAATCGAAAAACATGTCACATAACCCATATGGTATCCAATTTTGAGCAGGAAATTGGAAGAACATTTCACAAAATCAATAGCTTACTCGATTTGGTGCACACAATTGTAATAGTATAACAGTTTTTTTTTCACGGAAGTCTAGAGATAATACATTTCTTTCCACAGAATGGTTAAGTTTTGAATTTCGTACACAAAATCACAAAAACTACCCCAGGTTTCTCCTCAAAATTCTAAAAAACCACGCACTTGAAAAACTTTATCTATTTTGTCCACGCAATTGGTAAAATGGGACGTTTTGAACTCTAGCGTGTCAAGTGTAACAGCTTAGAATTTGTACCATTAGAGACACATGACAAGATTATCAGAAACTAACAAATCTCGCACATGAGTCTATATTTTAATTTGGAGTGTTTGGCGCGCTAAAAATCAATGGACGTAAGGGACAATCAGCATTCAGAATTTCATTTAATATCGACCAGTCTGCAATGTAACTTTGACAGTCTCCTGTCACACAGTCAGTCCATAGCTTGCAGAATTGTCATTACGGTATATACATTAATAAGGATGGGGATGCGAATGCGGACCACAGAGCTTATGCTAAAACGCGGACCCCAGCTGCGGGCACTCGATATCCTCCATACCATCCCGAATTGTAAAATTTATAAACCAGCAAAATTTTAGGCCTTAATTATGCCTATTTATCGAGATATTCAAAGTTCCGCAAATTTTAGCTTGTGTCTGTTGGCTATATGTGGAGTACCATAACACGTACCTGTACCTGCGCTTATCATTGCCTCACATTCATTAATCACGGCAGTGCTCAGGCAGGGGCCCGCTTGCCAACGGGGAAAAGCTTCAGTTGAGTGTTGAGTTTTCTTTCACTATCAAACTACTTTTTATTCCAAATATAGCGTAGACTGTGGCAGTTTCTACATTTGCTGGAAAGTCCATTTATTTGCGTCTCCGAGAGCTACCGGACTAATATTTCGTCATTCTTCACCTGGCTTTTGAATCTATGCCTCTTGCTTGTGTGTGTGTGTGTGTGTGTGTGTGTGTGTGTGTGTGTGTTGTTTCGTCAAACGCTGCGTATTTTTTATTCTTCACTTCAGCTTTGTTCCAGTGGAAGTTTCTGAAGGGGAAAACGACCGAAAAACGCACTTACACTTGTAATTCTTTATAGGTTGTCACATGTAGGGTATAGGTTCACACTAATCTTTCTTTGATTGAATTGGAGGGGGGGGGGGTACCAGTTTTAACTTTCGTGCCGGGCTACAGAGGCATTTAATTTTCCGTACACCGTACTGGGACCTCCGGACATTGTAATAAACAGCTGTAAAGGATAGGGTTAAACTCACGTAGGCCTATAGAAATTGCCTTTTGGCAAATTTTGTTCGTGGAAATAGTGTTGAACGCAACTTGTGGAAAATTGTCAACATTCAAATACGACACAAAAGGTTTTTGCATTAAAAAAATTGTAAATTGAACGCTAAAAGCCTAACGCCATATATACGATTCTATTATGGTCATTTACATTATCCCAATTCTTTAAAAATATTATAGCAACGTAAATGACTTTGTGTGAAAGTATGAATGTAAACTTTATGCCCTTATGCCCTACGCTTTCTATGATGTAACACTTGTCTGCAGTTTAATTTGTATTTATAATGTGGTAATTTCGGAAAGTGAACATGGCCTACAATGTTGTTTGGATGAATTACAAGGATATTGTAAAAACTGGAATTTGAATATCAATGTAGAAAATCCAAAGTAGTTGTATTTAATAGGTCTTATGTATATAACTACCCCGGCATTGAAATGACATCTAACGGAAATTTTGCTGGAGCCATGAAACATTTATGTGAAAAAGCTAAAAAGGCTCTTGGACGTTTAAACAATACCCTATCTGGTGAAAAATGACATTTGTTTATATTCGGATTTATTTGTTAAACTGTTTGCCCCTATATTTCTTTATGGTTGCTAAAAATGGTGTGCATATGTTTTATCTCCAAAGTAAATTGCATCGGTCAAGGCAATGTATTGAGTTATTTCAAGACTGAATTCGAAAAGTTTTATCTATGTTTTTTGAAAAATACTCAAGGAGTGAACTCTAAAGCATGCCATATTGGGGTTTTGGGAGGTCGGAGCTTTTCCATATTCTCTGAAAATACTGAAGACTATATGTAAAAACTGGTACCGAATTATAAGCTCTAACCATGACAAATGGTTGCATGCTGCCAATAAATGTAACTTCGAAATTCTGTCAATGACTAACTCTAACGGGCTAAATACTATGAAGAAACACCCTAAATTAATCAAATGCGAAGATATATGGAACAATGACGGAGGTGAATTTGGAGATTTTTCGGCAAAAATTATACAAAAATTATTACATGAAAAAATTACTTATTCAATGGCACACTGACTTTTCTGGGCAAATTTTCCCAGGTAAAAAGGTAGGAACATATTCCAAATTTAAATTACAGTTTCAAATGGAAAATTACTTACTGGTATTGAAAAATATTGATAAAAGAAGAAACTTAACCCGATTAAGAATCAGTGAACATAATTTAAATATAGAAAAGGTGAAACACAAAAGACCGGTGAAAGTGCCAGTAAAAGACAGAATATGTGACTTGTGTTCTAAATTAGAAGACACATTTCCTTAGATGTTAATTTATCAAAAGTTCTGGGACCAGGAACCTACTAATTGAAAACGTGTCAGAATTTCTAGTTAATGTTGAATATTTAACTTCGGAAGATACGTTTATTAAGTTAATGACATGTAACGTGGAAGTAATGTGGAAATTGGGAAAATATACAACAGAAACTAAAAATCAGAGGAAAATTGTGTTGGGAAGGTATCAAATTCTTTTTGTTCAACTCGGTACACATATTTTTTGTGTTTGTTTTTTTTAAACAGTTCTTATTATCGAGGAAAAGACCAAAATTTAGTGCAGGCCCTCAATTCACCGGTTTGAGCTAAATCGACACATTCCTATAGTCGTTTAACTCTTAAGAAACATGCTTTTTGTGAGCGAAGCATCTTTTATTGACTCTGGATTTTATGTCGCTGTCATGGAGGCAGAAGAGCTCTAGGCCTGCTTTGCACACAAGGGATACACAAACAAACAAACAAACAAATGTAGAAATGGGCTTTCCAGCAAATTTTGAAACTATCAGGTTTTAGGCCTACCTTGTGGTATGCTAGACCTACATTGAGAGATGTGGTGACCGATGCTCTCTACAATTCATCGTAGGAACTCAGGCAAATGACCACAATAACGATTCTGTGGCTTTATACGATTTTGTAATTTCATTTGCAATTCTGTGCGCACAATGTGATTCCTTCTAATTTTGTGCACGAAACTTGATAAATCTCGTAGAATTTTGTGAACTGAATACCGATCCGTCGAAAAAATCGATAGTATGATTTGAATTGTGTGATAGTGATTTTGACAAAATCGAAAGTTTCCCCGATTTCGTCGACGAAATAACAAACTTGCAGACATAAGTGAAAACCTTATACCATTTCCTGTTTGGATTTAAAATATATGCGCACAGAAATGAAATAACAGGCTTTAATGAATTCTGTGAAACTGATTGGATTTTCTGATTTTCTTCTTCGAAAAATCGTCCCCAGAACCATATAGCCTAAAACTTACAATTCGTAAAAACTTGTTCAATTCTTTGAATCATGTTCTAGAATTTCGTGAACAAAACTGATAAATTGATTGACAATTTTGTTGACAGACACGATACGGCTTTTCTACAGAGTCCTAATTTTTTTTTTCAATTTCGTGGACAAAATCGGCAGACTTACGGAATTTTGCAGACAGAATTGGCAGGCATTAACGATTTTGTGACAAAATCGGTAGCTTTACTGGATTTTGTGGACGCAATTCATAAACTTACTCGATTTCGTGGACGTAATTAATAAACTTATGGATTTTGTGGACCCAATTGATAAACTTATGGATTCTGTGGACAGAATTGATATACTTAACAATTCAGTGGACGAAATTGTTTGAGTTAGCGGATTTGGTACACGTAATGGATTAAAATAACCACAAAATTGATGTTACACTTGGCACCCCATAATTGTACGAGATAGCAACCAGGAAAGATGGGTTATCACATTATGCATTTGTTTTATATTCTGTTTTATGCAACCAGCGCTAAGTGGTCATAATCTTTCTTCTTACAATCATATTATGTCTCCATCCAAATACAGGCTTTGGCCGGAAACATGTTGGGTTTCAAGATGAAATATATTTGTCAAGTTCAGTAACAGTTTGCAGGTTCATTTACTCATGGCATATTCTCTGCAACCAGAAATCATGATATTGCAGGAAAATGGGGCAGGCAACAGACTTAATGGCTTCCCACCTTGTTTTGTGTCAGTTCAATGCCAACAGGTACCTATGTTATAATAATCCGTGGCAGCATGTTTTCTATACCTGTAGGTTTAACTCGGATTTGTTGTTTTCTTTACTATTCTATAGCTTGGAGTTAAGCTGGGGATTTGGGAAGTACACAGCATAGGACGCCTGGCTTTAGTTTTTCTCCTGAGGGACTATTTTTTTGTCAGTTATCCTTTCTTCAATATTTCTTTATCCGCATCCCTGATATCATCAGCCTTGTGATGTTGATATAATGTTCTTCAAACATCGGCCTATTTTTAATGTCTGCCACATCTATGTTGAGATGCTTATATTTAAATTCACACACATAAAGGCATATGACCCTCCAGCATATCCATTGTCCCTCTAATATGCCCTAATTTCCCTTATTATGTCCCTCCTTGATACCATCTATCCTTGTAAGCCGAACTATCTGTGCATACTGTATCACCTTTACCGCCAGATGAATGCATTTTTAAAACAACATGTAAAAATACTAGGTGCATTGAGTCTGTTTGAGTGGTTGATGTGTTATGGGCGATTGAGAAATAGGCTTTGATGGTTACATGTGAAAGGTTATTGCCACGTTGTTTGTGCACTTGGCATTCACCTGTATAGTGGGTTGATCAAAAGATCACTTTTACCTTCACAGAGTGTTAAACAGGTGCCAGGTGTAGAGAGTTGCAGGTTCGAGAACACTTGTGTCTCTTAGGGCCATATATCCATGACACAGGCCTAACAGGTAAAATATCGCACACAGCTTGAGAAGCAATACATTCATCAGCACTGTAACATAAATTCGGCATAATCTAGTGCAAACACTTGTTGTTTCTGGCTATTATACCTTTTTGTGACGATTATAGCGTCTTCCACTGTATTGTCACACTGAACCTGGAATATATATTATATAATCGGAACCCCCCCAAAAAAATCAAACAATGATTTTCAGTAGTTACGAATATTTGTTGAACTTTATGAAACCCAAACGAATGGCCAAGACTGCAGAGTTGTTTGCCAGGGAGTATAAATATATCAATTAAGTGCATTAAATATATATATATGCCTCTGTGTTTATTTATTTATTTAAATACCAATATTGCAGTCTGTAAGAGGAAGGATATCTAATTCTAGTGCATTGACACGTAGACAGAATGAGCAACAGCTCTAGGTTAAATGGACTCCGTAAGCTAGACTATTCAATGGCATTCATGACTAAAATAAAACATAAACAGACTATCATGTATCCCTATGTGCAGCAGGCTGCGTTAAATTTAGTTTCTTAATAATGATCGTAACACTGCACAAGCTGTTATAAATCTGCCTTTCCTGCACACAGAAATCTGAGTCTTCTTTGTAGCCATTTGGATACAGTTTTAAAAAAAACGACTGAAACTAAGTAAGCAGCGGGGTAAAAGATCAGCATATTCATGGATTTATTTTGACCTTGCCTATGTATCAGTGGTCATTAGAATTTTTGCATTTTCGGGTGTTTTTATGTGGAAATACGACAAAAAGTCACACATCACACACGCTTTGATTTAGTTTGTGCCTTATTTTCAGTTTCAAGATCATGACCGCAACACTGCAGAATCTCATATATATTCAGCCTTGAATATAAATTTTCCTGCATACATAGGTCTTAGGGTTCTTTATATGTATATAGCTTATATTTAGTGCAGTTTGGACCCTTCTTATCTGATTTAAGATATCACTTGAAGTTGCGAGTTGCTAGCATTAAACTGATTTAAACCACTGCTAACCTCTCTCGGTACCTGTTGGAAGTCAGGACAGAGACGTTTGTGTTGGAAATTTTTTAATGATATATCCAAATATCATAAAATTCTTGGCATCCTTAATTGAATTTCTGGATTTCGGCTTTGCCTTTTTGATGACTGACGGGTTTTGATTATGGTTGGCTCTTGTTCAACAAAAACGTAGTTGACCTGTTTTTTTCTTCTTTCGTTGTCAGCTCAGCTGACCGAGGGGTCAGTCACATTAACAATTGACAGGCCTATCACGTCTCTTTTTATTTTTGACACAGTTAATGAAATTTGGGTCATAGATGGTTTGATCTATATTTTTGGATATACTAAAGTCTGTAGTTAATGAGGAATACTTCAAACGTTTAAAGGACTGGTTTCAAAGCACCAGTTGCCTTTTATGTATGACTCCATGTCTCAAATCAGAAGTCAATGTTTTCTTCATTTTGTTCTTTGAAAGTTAATGTCCAGGTTGATTTTTTTTAATATGGGTCATGTGTTTAGGAACTTTTTAGGTTGGGATTTATGAACGTGGGTAATTTTTCTCTTCACTGTCTGATGGAACTTGTGGTGCAGTGGCGGTTTTTCTGTAGGATTCTTGAAAACTGTTCTCCCCTTCCATTATTATTACAGTCATTATTTTTATGTTGACAGTAAAATATCTTAGCATTATATTCAACAGATAGTGTATTGCTTGGTGGATGTTTGCTTCTTGCTGTTGTACCTGGTGATGTTCATATTGTTAGGTTTTCGACTCGGACTGATTTTGACCAAGATAAGTATTCGTAATGGTCGCAGGCAAGTATTATTTTTGAGCTCACGGCTGCAAAGCGGATGCTTGGATGCTGCCCTATGTCCGCAACGTTGCAAAGTAAAGTAAATCATGTAATAGTTTATAACTATCAGGGAATCAGCCAAAGTGTTGTTGGTGCTGCGGGATATCTTCAATTTTCAAGCACTCTTGCACTGCTTTTCAAATGTCTTACATTCCTCAAAGTAATGTGATTATTACACAAACATAACAATGAATATGAACTATATGCTAACAACAAAGGTTGGGTCTCCTGTTGCGGTTGTGTATAACATCTAGCGATTAATGAGTTTCTGAACAAAAAATGAATTATTGATATTTGGGGCAGAAAGACCTTCAGCACTGGTAAACTTTGCTTGGAGTTCCATGCCATGAATTTTACACTTGTCTTTCCAAACAAACTCTTCTCCCTTCACGTATTTTAATTTGGTGAAAAGGTCACCTGCGCACTTCAGCATGTTGTTCCATGTATAGCCAAGCACCTTCGTATTCACATCTACTTTGAATTGTATTGGGTTTACAGACCGAATCTGTACACTTGAAGTGCTAATATCTCCTGATGTGCAATAAAAAACACTGGTAGAGTTGAGATAAATGTTCATCTGACTGCCCTACCTGCTGCACAAAATGGATGGACTTACGTGCAGATCAATGGATGACAAACAAATGGAGATTTCCTTTAATAATGCATTCTTTAAAGAAAGTAAAACAAGAACGTTCTAAAAATAACAGGAAAAAAAGCACGATTTCTTAATGAAATAATCAAGTCTACACCACGCATCTTGACCTCTGACCTTTCATGTAAGATACCACTGAAAAAAAGTCATATTCAACATTGTACTCTCTGCATGTGATTTCCAGTAAAGATATCATAAACCTATTAAAACGACAACTCAATCAGTTTCATTTATCACTGGCCTCCAAATTCAAATGAAACGCTCGTCTTTTTTAATCAATACAAACAGTACTGCTCTTCAAAAAATGGTCTGCATGGATCTCTAATTAAAATGGAAGCATTTCTTTGCATTACAGTTTCCCCTAGAACTACAACACCTGGTGACTTTCGCTTATCAAATTTGGTGGGGCCTCCACTTCAGCATAGTTGGAAACTGAGGTGCAAGTTACGCCACCGAATATAGTCGTTAGACCTTCACCAGTTGCAGCGCAGTGCCAGAGGCAATGCTTCATGATCGCTCATCGGAGGTTGCGTAGAGCAACAGTTCATCTAACACCAAAATGTTGCAGTGTGCTGCAGGCAAATGCAGCACAAATTTCACCCAAGGGAGGTAGGAAGAATTTTATAGCCTTCCTGACCAACATAAAGAGGCATAACGGTCTCAATTGGGGTTCAGAAGTGTGGAATCAACTCACGCATGACTTGAAATGGGCATTCTCTTCATTGTAACTGAAATGCAAAGATATGAGAAGCCAAATTCTGTTAATTTTTTTATTTGTTCACCACAGGTCATCTATAGCTTCAGCAAAACATAAACTCTGTTGTTATCCAATACTTTATGTGCGAGTATCCCGCAACATTGGCTTTAAAGAATAAATATCACTGAATACATAAGTGACACCCTGTAGTGCTGCCTGAAGTCATGCAAAGGATGGAGTATTTTACAACAAAGAAATGTACTGCATCCATGCAAAACACCAACAAAACGGCCCATAGAACCCACATTAAGTACACGTAATGACAATTTTATGTTCGCAACGAGCGGGACTCGAACCTGCAACCTTTGGCACCTGCCGTCTAGCTGAAATGGGAATCGAACATATGGGAAATGTTCATATCCACGCGACCAAATCCCCATTCTTAAAAAGAATGGTTCAATGGAGATAGTTATGCGCGAGTGCCATAACAACACGGCTATGCAGTATATGTACTGAGTCGGCAGATTTCCAGAATCGGGGACGTAAATCCACCAGCATTAAGGAAATGCAGAAAATATATATTTTATGTTCGGAACGAGCGGGACTCGAACGTACAACCTTTGGCACCCGTCGCCTAGCTGAAATGGGAAACGAACATATCTACTCGACCAAATCCTCATTCTTGAAAAGAATGGTTCATTGGAGATGGTTATGTGCGAGTGCCATATCAACACGGCTATGCAGTATAGGTACTGAGTCGGCAGATTTCCAGAATCGGGGACTTTAATTCGACAGCATTAACGAAATACAGAAATACTTATATTTTATGTTCGTAGCAAGCAAGACTCTAACCTGCAACCTTTGGCACCCATCGCCTAGGTGAAATGGAAAACGCAATGTATAAACAGAAAGCAAAATCACATATAAACAGAAAGCAAAATCATATACTTAGAGCTTCAAGTGCTTGCCTAATCGGATGATATATATTGCATTCAAGTTTGCCCAAAGTTTGCCTAGTATTGTAGCGTACACACTAAATATAAAAAAGTGCATACATACACTTAAAAGTGAAAAGACATTTACAACCAACTGTTTTAAATTAATTAAAACCTGAAGGAAACATGTTCTATTTGATAAAAATGTGCTAAATAAGATATGAAGAACAAACTCGTCATTTTTTTGAAATTCTAAGTTTTTGAATATCAGTATGAAAAGCATAATTTCAAATTTAATAAAGACCATTTTTCTTGCTTGTCCTAATCACATGGATAAATGCTCATTAAGGGGTGGTGTATTCCTTCATTTTTATTGTTAATATACCCCCCCCTCCCGTTGTGAATAATGGAGACTCTGAAACTAAGAAGAACCGATAAAGATCACAAGAGTAGAAAGGTTCCACATCAATTTGAGCTCAAAGAATCAAAGATATTGTAAATTATTTGACAAACTACATGGAGTGGCCTGGAATCATTGGCATTTATTTATCTCAGCGATACCCTGCTATCGGCATGTTCGTTTCCACCACGGGTATGAGTCCAAAATTGTGGATGATCTGAATTTGGTCATGGCAGCGTGGAGTCGCAAAATGTAGTCTTTCTACCACAAATAGTGACGTATCGTAACCCCTCTCTGCTTTATAACATTTGAAAAAGTCAGATATCTAGGCTTGAAATTTTGCCTCTTGGTTGGCAAAACTTAAAATGCAAATGTGCTGGGCAGAGTGTTTATACTTCTTCTGGGAATAAGGGTGCAGCCAATAAGAGGGGCATGGTCCATTGAATGCATTTATATATATATATATATATGTCTGTGTATTAATACGAACAGAAGCTCCACATGTCTGCGAAGCAAAAAAGAGAAAATAACCAACTTTAATTAGACTGATTTTATAACATCTCATGTTTTATGGCTGTCACGTTTAGATTTTTTGAAACTCACGATTATATTAGTCTTGTTTGATTGACGAATATTTCTCTCTAAAATACAATTATAGACTTTGACCTTTTGTTTCCAAGTAAAATATATTAGAAAATGTTGATCTGTTCACTGAAGTTCTTTCTAGGGGTCATCGCGGAATTTGGTAGATCGTGAGATACTGGGCGTTATCCTGGAGAGCCCTTTTGATGATATTTTTTAAATTTGACTATTTAATGGGAGGTGCAGGTTCTCTTCAGGCTTGCCAGTTATATGTTCCAGTATATCATAATTTGACTTTGGATATATTTTTAGATATTAAGGTGCTGCAAAATATTTTCTTTTTGTTATTCCATTGCAAAATTCATCATATAGTTTTCATCTTTGATTTAATTTTTCACAAATTTAGTGGGAGACATCTTGATTTAAAATTTAGTCAAGACACGTGAAATACGCTAACTGAGCTGAAAGTTGCATTATCATAAAACATGGTAGACTTCATGGAATGCGAATAGGGGCAAATACATTATCAATTACAGTTGCATTTTAGCTCGGAAAAACGTGTCGGTAAGAAAAAATTGGGGCAAAAAATCTGCATTTATTGTTCAGTCCAGAAACTCTGTTTTTTCATGTGTTGATTATAAGTGGGTCGAAATTTAAACTCCCTATAATGCATTTATCATTATTTCAATGACGTAAAGTGGGTATAATTGGAGTACGATCAATTACAGAGAGGTCAGTGTCGTCGATTCTGTCACAGGACGGTCTGTACATGTTGCATAGTGTATCATTTTGCGTGAAACCTTTTCCAGAAATATCGACATATTGACCTTCCCATAAATTGTTAGGCGAGTTAAAATATCTGATTTCGTGCATAAAATGAAGAGAGATCAATCACCTCCCATGGGAGCTACATGTGGATCCTAAGGGTATTATATACAGACAAATCATGATTTGCTCCCTCTAACCAATTGAAAATTGAGACAGTCTTTACCCAGTCAACACGTGAGCTCATGCTATAGTCACAGTGATCCAACAATCAACTCATATTGTGAGCTCACAAACATGAACTCACACTGATATCACAGTGATCTAACAATCAACTCATATTGTGAGCTCACAGAAATGAACTCACGCTGATATCACAGTGATCTCACAATGTGAGGTCAGAGTGCGAGATCTCTTTGACCTAATGATGATATGGTCACAATGAACTCACAGCTAACTCATACTGTGAGGTCATGAAAACTGAGCTCACATTGATATCACAGTGATCTCAAAGATGATGTCAGGGTGTGAGATCTCTGTGATATAATGGTGACATATTCACAGTGATCTAGCAAGTAACTGACACTGTGACATCATAAAACTGAGTGATGAACACAATGATTTCACAATAATTTCACAAGATGAAGACAATGATGTCATGGCATGAGATCTCTGTGATATAGTGTCGACATATTGTGCTGTGATCACAATGATCTAACAGCCAACTCATATTGTGAGATCATGAAAGCTGAGCTCACATTGATGTCACAGGGATCTCACAATGTTAAGTTAGGACATGAAATCTGTGTGATATAGTGATGACATGTTGTTCTGTGATCACAATGATCTAACAACCAACTCATATTGTGAGATCATGAAAGCCGAGCTCCCATTGATGTCACAGAGATCTCACAATGTGAAGTCACGGTATGGGATCTCTATGATATAAATAACCTTCATGATGACGGTTCACACTGATGTCACTGTAATTTCACAAGGTGAAGTTACCGAATGAACTCTCTGTGAGATCATGATGACTCAAGATACCGAGTGATTATTGTCAACAGATGTCGGTGTTCGGATTATGTTCAAAGTTGGTTCGCATGCGCATACTCGCCTACCACGTAACGGTAAATTGGCGCGTATTCCGTTTTCACCAAAGACAAAGGACTATACATGTACGTGTAGCCGAGCGAAGTTGAAGTCGGAAGATCGTAAAAGACGTAAATGGGGACTCTATTGACACAAGTGCGCCCGGAAGTTGTGAATGTAAACTTGTATTCCACGCTACATTGATAGGATAGGGAGTGACCAGTACACCGGGCAGCGGGGCAGTAGTGAGTGCATGAGTGACGGGACGGGCACCAGAGCTTCTGCCTAGTTTTATACAAGTTCAAGTTGGTTAATTATCTTTGGGATGTTGACAACATCAGTGCACGTAGTGCAGATGGTAACGAAGGGGCTAAAAATTTTGATTCATGCCGTATCCTGTTGTAAACAAAAAGTGTGAGCGTGAGCGATAATAGGTGTTCCGATCGTAAGTAGAGCTATAATAGTACTAGTAGTACGACCAAAGTAATACATGCTGAGCTCGCACCCGGGCTGGCCTGATTGATTAGATTCTGATGTCTCATAGCATGAGATCTCTATGATAATTCACTGTGATCAGAGCACAACATATCATTGCTGACTTGTGTTACAACATCCTGAAGCAAACTGGTTGAAGGCTGACGCAAGTTTAGCTACAAATAAACTTCAGAGATCAACTTGTAAAGTGCTAAGTTTCTAGACTGAGTCAACAGCTTTCCCCTGGGAGTATAGGCATGTTGGTAAATTGTAATACAAGTTACTGGTAGATGAATTGTTTTACTGCAATAACCTATACACATATGCTGGTGAGCAACATGACTGGTTCATCGGTTGATTTCTTCAGGTTAGGCTTGGTGAACAATTACTATTACTCTAATATATGGCTTCCATCTATTTTCCAGCCTTGGAGACTAATGGCCATCCACTAAGAAACATCACGATGTAAAAATTATTTGGTATGTACACCAATGTTCTGCATACGTGTAAATATATAGATATATCCATCAAGTAAAGTGATCAAAATAACCAACCCTGGCCACCATTAATCAGTTCTATATTCAACGAATGTATAAACTGGTCATCACTATGTACTTCTGCAAAAAAGTATGCGTGGCATAAACTGTTTGACACTGACAGAAAAGGTTAAGCCAGATAATGTTTCTCATTATAAGGTATGATCAAACCCCAGCTTTTATCTGTCTGTCGAGATTTCCTTTCAAAATGATAACTTGAAATCCTCGTTCAATTTCCTTCAAATTTGGTCACGGTGTATCTAGGTAGGACCATCCCTGAGATTATAATGGCTGACCTTGACCTCAAGCTCACAGGTTCCCTATTTCAATATTGAACAAAATTAGTTTTCATGCAATTGCTGGAGAGCTATTTTATCATACTTCATTAAACTTGGTTAGGTAGGATATGTACCTAGGTAGGACATAGCTATGGATTGCATATTGGTGATTTCACTTAAAAACCTTATGCTTGCAGGACCCTTGATGACCAGTCAGTGTTCTAGTTATTGTTCAAAAGTTACTTTTAACTGATCCACTCTTCATTTATTCTCACTTTTTTCATTCCTTCAATGCAACAGAGCTGAATGCCAAGTTACTGGAAAAAATTAAAGTTCTTGAAGAAAAGCAACTTGCGATTATGGAAGATGTTACCAAGGTGAAAGCGGCCCTTGTAAGGAGCACTGATGATGAGGACTGTGCTGAAATATTTCAGTTTCAACAATTTGAAAACCTAGAGGAATTTGAGAACTGCCAAAAGTTGGCAGATGATCGCAACTACAGACAATTGTATGTAAGTACTTACCAAAGTTGTGAAGAAAGTTGCTCAAGGATTGGTTAACCAAGTTAGATAAAGGCAGTGGAAATGGATTGTAAAATGACTGATAGATACTTAATATTGTGTTTGTTGATTATCCTTGCATCAGATAAAGTTGTTGCCTCTGTTAAAACAATTATCTTGAACACATAAAAATGACATGTTTTTTAATGTTTCTAGCTTCAGAGGACATGAATGGAAAAAGTTAAAAGTCATTTTCTCTTCTGCTGTATCTCTAATTAATTTACATATAAAGCTTTCCTACCTTCTGTTGGTACTGTAACTTCAGTAACTATAGGTTCTACATGTAAGTTTGAAACCATTACAATTTTATGTTTCAAACAATGAGTGAAAGATGTATTTTATAGATACCATATTGATGTACATGCCAACAGTAGGATTCCCTGCCAATGAATATAATTATTTGATCATACCAATCTTTTGGGACAACATGTAAGCTAAATGCCTTTGAATTTGTATAAAAATAGAAAAATACTGTGGTTTCACTTATTTCCGTGGTAGTTATAAAACTGCAAATTCAAAATTACCGCAGATTTTTTAATTAGACTGCAGGAGGTACATAAAAGCTGCAAAATCATGAACTTAAGAACCCTTGAACTTATCTATTTTGAAAAAAAAAACGTGAAAATTTATACCCGTAAAAATAAGTGAATCCACAGTAATTGTTGTTTGCGACATAACATATGTATCACATGCACGTACCTATGCATTCCTGGTCGTGTGTATAAAATATACTACTAAATTTTTGTTGTAATGTTTCTATCTAAAAGTTGAAACTATCTTTGTCTACATTTTACTAATAATACTCTTTGTTTATTATCTTTGCTTATAGGTTAACTTTTTGATTGGTGCCTATGGAGGTATGAATATAGAGGAGGTAGTGCGCAGCTCCTTGAAAAGTACTATGTCTGACAACCTCCAAATGAGTATAAAAGGACTAGGAGGGATAACAAAAGGCAGCTCTCCAAAGTTTATTTGAAGTGCATATCAAGTGACTTATATGTTTCGCCATTTAATACTGTTATGAAGCTTTTATACTGAACATGTCGACAAGATTTAATAACCTTTTTTTAAGTGCTGATTTTGGAATGTACATGCTAAAACCGGAAGGAAAGATCTCCAATTTCTCATGTGGTATCTTTAATCCCCATACATGTATATGTAATTCAAGTTGACAAAAGTGCCCATCATATCACTTACAGGGATAACAATTAGGGTGGCAATAAATAAACTCCTTAGGTGGAAACTTAACACTTCATGCATTTTTTATTTTTGTACAAAATATATGTCATGGTACAGGCTGTATGGGGGCAATTTTGTTTTCAGGGAATAATGCAGTCACTTAGCCACAATGTCATTTGCAACAGATGTTATATATATATATATATATATATATATATATATATATATATATATATATATATATATATATATATATATATATATATATATATATATATATATATATATATTTAATCAAGGTGTGTGAAGCAGTTTCGAGGAGAGGCAGAAATCGAAGTCAAGAAAGGGAAAAGGTATAAAAAACTACACCTACAGTTGAAGCTCTACTCCAAGAGGAGGTCTACATGTGAAATGCCAAGACACGCTTAAAAAGAAAGACTGACGCTCCGGCCGACACTGCTACAGGGTAGATATATTATAATGCTTATTGTTGAATACTTTTTACACCTCTTTGTGGTGAAATTATCATGTAGTTCCATGTATGACATATTGTCTGCTATCCGCAACCCTACAAAGTGATTCATGGTTGTTCACCAAGCGTGTCGTGAATTGTATTCTGTGTCTCCAAATTCTGATCCTACGAGCAAACGGCATGCTCTGTCAGTAAGGTGTTGGACTGTGCATGAAGCAAACAATGCCCTCAAGTGGACCAAATACGAGTCTTCAAACACTTTTCAGAGATTTTGCATGTAATTGCAAAGAAATGAAAAGTTTTGTGATATGACTTTAATGGAGAAGCCGATTTCAAAGGTACAAAAACCATGTCAACAATAGCAGGGTTGCCTCTGAATAAGTTTATACCTTATTGGCACCGTCAAGCTTTTGAAAAAAAGAACATACATCATCATGACCACAAAACTTTAAAAGCATCCCATCAAGGTATATTTTGTCGAAAAGAAGGTATAACTGTCATTTTGAAATAGATGACCAAATTGCCTTGATCAAACAGCTGGGCACAGCCCACCCTGTGAATATGGGTAAAATTGTAAGCTTTAATTTTTCCCTGGGGAGAACCTTAACTAATAACAGAAATTGTCTGAACAGATTTAATCTGGTCCATGGTGTACTAAGACTTGTAAATATTGTTGAAATAGAGAATTCTGTATCATTGTTTTTCACACCTGTGAATTATGTGACTCAGTAAAAGAGGCTTTGTGAGTTGAAACAATTGCATTTAACTATATTATATCACAGAAAAGACTAGAAAAGGGTGTGGAAACATGTCGAGTACAAACTTTTTCAACCTTCAGATGCTTCACAGAATTTGTACAAGTTGATGGTAAGAAAAAATGAGACAAATATGTTTTGTGATGTGACTAATGTGAGGCCAAACATAAAATTAAATTTGTTTGTGGTTACCCACTGACCACAGTTTTCTTATGAGGTGGAACAGTAAAAATTTAAAAATCGTCTTGTTTGCACCTAATTAAATACTGACCCACGTACCTGTACGTAATCAGGAAACACACACACACACACACACACACACACACACACACACACACACACACACACACACACATATATATATATATATATATGTATATATATATATATATTTGTTTGGCCCAACTGGTACAAATGCTGATTTGAGAAGAAATGTTTGATTAAGCTGATTATTAATGTACCACACTGAAGAACTAATTAATGCTGATGTTTCCCAGGGCATGAGAGGCAGATATGTGTTACTCTTCAACAACATGAAGAGGCCTTTTTTTAATTTGTATATGATAGAATATCTTATTAAAAGCCCACAGCTTCCCAGTTTTGTTGACATGATTATTTGTAAAACATATTACTTTAAATTCCAGTGTCTTAATTGAAATCAATAGAAAGTGTATATAGGTTTGTTTTTCCCATTGTTTTATGTGTTATGTCATCAGCTCAAATTGTGAGGATATCATGTTATAGCTCATGGCAATATCACCATGAGCTCAAAGTGTGGTGTAATAGCTCACAGAAATCTCACAGTGAACTCACAGTGTGTGAGATCATAGTATGAGTTCAATGTGAGTTCCAGGTGAGATGACAGTTTTAGCTTTATCTTCTTGCTAGATATCTGTTCAGGAGATCAGTACATGATTACATGAATATCATGCTATGTATCATTTTAATTGTGTCTTGCAGTATATCATAAAGCTGAATATCATGTACCACACTCGAGAGATAATTAATGCTGATGTTTCCCAGGACTTGAAAGGCACATATATGTTACTCTTCGACAACATGATAGGGCCTTTTTTTGAAAATGTGTGTATGATAAGATATCACGTTAAAAACACACAACTTGGCTGTTATCTTGACGTGTTTATTTGCAAAATATAATTACTTCAAATTCCAGTGTGTTAATTGTCATCAATAGAAACTAGTTCATAGGTTTGTCTTTCCCATTGTTTTGTGTTATGTCATCAGCTCAAATTGTGAGGATATTGTTATGTTATAGCTGATGGCAATCTCACCATGAGCTCATAGCGTGATGTTATAGCTCACAGAAATCTCACAGTGAACTCATGGTGTGATATAGTATGAGGTCACTGTGAGTTCCAGGTGAGATGCCATTTTTAGCTTTACCTTTTTGCTAGATTCTGTTCAGGAGATCAATCCATGATTTAATGAATATCATGATATGTATCATTTTAATTGTGTCTTGCTATGTATCATCTCATAAGAAGACAGATGACATATTTGGTATTTGAATGAAATCATTTCACCTGATTCTACGAGTTGATATGTTGTTGCTTTCTCATGATGAACACACAGTGAACTCCAAAATATGAGGTAATAGCTCATAGCAATCTCACCATGAGCTCACAATGTGAGGGTTTAGTTCATGGTTATCTCACCATGAGCTCAAAGTGTGAGGTAATAGATCATGGCAATCTCACCATGAGCTCACAGTGAGCTCACAGTGAATTCATGGTGTGATATCATAGTGTGAGTTCACAGTGAGTTCCTGGTGAGGTTACAGATTTAGCTAACCGTGATCTCATATTGTGAGCTCAGTGTAAGTGTGTGATCTCACAGTGAGTTCAATATGAGTATGAGATCAAATTGTTGACTGGGTAGCGTCCCGTATAGAATCCAAATAAACACTTGAGACATCTTTGAACACATTGTGTGTTACCTTGTTACTAGACCCAGCTCATCGCATGCAATTTATATCGTATCCTGCGCTGAAATCGCAGATTCGTGAAAAAAAGTCGTTAAAGAGGAACAAATCGACCCAATTCAAACATGCTGCCGCTGTGTTTTCCTTGCCGTCGTAACCAAAGGACCCGGATGGCGGGATTTCCCCAAGGGATCGCTCATTACTTGAATCGTGTGAAGCAGATGCGACGGAAGAGTCGTACGCTTGGACTGTGCTATATTTATCATAATAAGACATTGTTTTGTGTGTCTGCAGTGTGTGATGTGACATTTGAAGTAAAAGAAATTAACTGACCTGACCGAGAAATAACTTCGTTCCTCTTTGAAATGTTTGAAAACTTTTACTTTTCTTTTTGTATCAAGTAGGGCTCTATAAAATGGAACCAGACTGTCAATACCAATCATAAAAGTGCTAAAGCGTATACATCCATGGACCTAGATAGTAAACCCATGATACATCACATCCAAGATGGAGAAGATGCTATAACGTGCACTAAAATCCATTTCCTTGATAAAGTATCCATGAACATAGGCCTAAAAGGAAATTTTGGCCAGCCTGCTAGCTTTGGAAATTGGACGAACTTCATAATGCACAGCCAAATTACACAGCTTTTAAAAGATGGCAATGGCCATTTTTAAACTCTACATCAAAAATTCATATTGGAGCTGAAGTTGAGTGTCCTTTGGCCAGTCTGATTGTAAAGGAAAATTGATTAGCAGATAAAAAACTTGCTTGGATTTTATTGTATTAGTTCTTATTTGAATTGTACTGGCATGTATACCCCCCCCCCCCACACACACATACATACACACATACATACATACATACATACATACACACATACAGACAGACAGACACATACTTACATACACATATACATATGTACATACATACATACAGACAGACAGACAGACAGACATTAACATCAGTTCTGTCGTTCTGAATCGTACTGTCTCTGATTTTTATCCAAAATTCATTTGTGGAGCTGTGTGTACAGTGTTAAACCAATTGGATATGCCTAATTGCTCAGGCCATAGTTTATTGCTGCAGCTGATGCAACATGTTCGTCACTGGCCGTGAAGACCAAAAAAAAAAAAAAAACATTTCTCTGGTCAACACGCTTCATGAATCCATCTGTCAAAGTAGACAATGAAGAATTTTAGCACAATGACAGCAATGTAGTAAAGTATGAATATCATTCATGAAATAATTATTTTGTTTGTGTTATTAGGTTCATAATAATGTGACAAATTTTGTCTGATTTTATTTGATTGCATAAACTATGTATGCATGTTTCGTTGGTGTTTCTCTCATTCCATTTAATTGTAGGCCTATTTCACCTCTGGTTTGAATATCAGCTTCAATTTGGATGATGACATTTTATAAAATATCAAAATTATGAATCACACCTTCAAGTGTGTCGTGCCTTGTATTTCTTCCTTGCAAGCCGTGTAATTTAAGTGACAAAATCATACAAGTTTATGCTTAAATATTTCCTGTTGCTAATTCAATAAACATTGAAAAGGATAAAAACATGCTCTTTTACAACAGCCTTGTTCAAAGTATTATTCCTTTAAAATTGTCGAGAAGAATTTAAATGATCATACCAATGTATAACGCCTATTTGGTATCAGAGCACGATACTTGACAAAACTGAAACGTGAAAGTTATTTTGAGACCTGCTCTTTAAGATGATCTGGAAACTTGAACGATCAATCAGAATCCCTGACTGCAAATACACACATACTGACCTAAAACTGAAGTGCAATATCATTATCTTTGAACACTTTTTTCCCGGTCTATAGATGACCAAGGTCAGATTTTGAACGTACGTCCAGATAGAAAAGTGTCCCTCAAAATAACATTTCATAACCACGACAGAATTCTAAAACTACGAGAAGAACTACCGTCAAGCTTTAAGTCTGCAAGTCATGACTTAAGTAAAATTAGAAGCACTACCGTCAAGCTTCAAGTCTGCAAGTCATGACTTAAGTAAAATTAGAAGCACTACCGTCAAGCTTTAAGTCTGCAAGTCATGACTTAAGTAAAATTCTGCTACCAGAAGGTTGCTCTGATTGCGCGTTGACACATAACACATTGTTTTCATGGTAAATTAAACGCACAAACATTTCCCAGTTTTCAAATGCTAAAGCAAACAAGATAATAAAAAGATTCATAAGATTGTCATCTGGCTGCTAACCTATGTTAATGGGTTATGTGAAAATGTGCACATTGGTTAACATAAAGGTAGCTTGTAAACCTGCGTAAGGCAGACAAACTTATGAGCAATAAAATATATCCTACATTAGAACAATTGAAATTAGTTAGCAATATAAAGCATGCTCATATCATGTAAAAAATGTTTCGTGGACATACATGTGGCAAAAGTCACAATCTGTCCAACCAAAATCTCCCTGGTACCAAGTGGTCGTGTCAGTGTGCACACACTGCACACGTATGTCTCTTCATCTTCGTCATCCTCCACGTCATTTTCTTTTTTTTACTCCTTCTTCTTCTGCCTAATTTATTTCAGGCTCATCCATCTTTTTAACTAAGATGAAAGTGCTCATATGAAAATGAGGCTTCAGTCACTTTCCAGGTTAACATGTATTCTAATGTAAAGAAAAGAATTGTTAATATCATTATCCTATATTACGAATGGTTTAAAGGCGATTATGCGGAATCATCATGATGATATTTGTGGTAAAATGTTATACTGACATTAATAATAATAATAATAATAATAATAATAATAATGATAGTAGTAGTAGTAGTAGTAGTAGTAGTAGTAGTAGTAGTAGTAATAATAATAATAATAATAATAATAATAATAATAATAATAATAATAATAATGTAGAGTTAGAATGACGGATTGTTACATTGTTCATTTGGAGTTGTTGCACTATAAGCATAGTTTGGTGAGTTAAGCTTCTTCTTCGGATGAAATCGTTGTCTACATGTGGGATCGCTTCAGTTCGTTTAATTCACATATATCCAATATTTGAAATCACACACACCTCTGCATCACTGTCATCACTACCGTCACTATCTCCTACATGTAATTCCATCCGTTCAACTTCTTCCTCCTGTGTGTTCTCAATTTACCCATTCTGTTCTCCTTCTCTTTGGCATGCTTTACAATATTACACCATATAGCCTGCTCTTCCACCTTCATTATGCGTAAACGTGTACAGAATAGACGATAAGGAAGCAATTCAAATATCCAACATGAAAATAAATATGACTGCGATTTAATTTATTGGCAATTCTGGTGCGAAATGCATCTTAAAATGACAAACTACAAAGAAAAGTGCAGCTTACACTGCAATCGAGGTTGTAGATAAAACCAACCCGAGAGGAACACAAATGCCTTCTTTGCCTATGTTCAGGGACCTAGTAGATTTATTCGTTGTGATTCTTTTCCTTCATATCATGTATTGATATGATACGGATGTGAAATGAAGATTTGAATTCTTTATTCTTCAAAAGGAATTTGGTAATGTTCAAAACTAAAAGTTGTTGGGAGTGGGAGTGGGGTGAGGAATCAGAAAGTTGTTACATTTTGGATATACGGGAGGATAAGTATGAATGGTCCCTTGTGCCTTCCTGCCGATATTTTCAGATTTTCTTCAGATATTCATGACTTTGCGCCACAATGCGGGGCTTCTCTATTAATTGTTTGTCCACACCCCTCTTTCTGAAGCACATTCTGAGAGGGTATCTGTGCAGAAATGATTTGGGGACTTTTAGACCACGTTTATTTGCAATCAATGCTGAAAATTTCGTGGGCGACATGTAGATCCTGTTTTCCAAGCAATTGTGGGCTGCTCTGCGAATGACTTCCATGACTGAATTATTACAAGGTCACTTACTTCCTCCTTTCTTGCCAGACCCGGGTGGTTTCTGATCCAAGAATTTAAATGTTGCGTCTTTGCTACGCAAACATCTGCAACACATTTTTCACAGCTCTTATAGACTGATAACTAAAGAAAAATATGTATAGAGTCTCTCTCTCTCTCTCTCTCTCTCTCTCTCTCTCTCCCCTCTCTCTCTATATATATACACATACACAAACACACACATACATATATGTATATATATATGTATATATATATATATATATATATATATATATATATGTATATATATATATATATATATATGCACGTATATAATTTATCAGTCTATACATATTACTGAGCTCTGCAAGAGCGCGCATTAGTCCATTGATCGGGTACTCGAGTACCGGAAAAAAAAGGTTTCAAACATAATTTTACATTTTCGTGCCATTGGTGCTTATTGCAACAACAAATGTTGTTAATGGAATATTTGCTTCTTCCAATTAAACAATAAGTACCGGCATGGCCGGCCATGGGTTGTTGAAATTTAAGGCCACGAGGAAGCAAAATTGACATAGTCATGGCAGGAGTGACAATGACCCGCAGTGGATGTCAGTCAACCACGTCCAACCGTGATACATTTTTATGAATTTATATTAAAAAAATTACCAAAGTAAAGGTATTTTACTGAGAGCTAAGATGTACCATCTGACAGGGATTGTTTTTACCGGGAGTCCAATAAAATTTTAATTTAAGAACGTCTATACAGTACAGTTCGGTTGCTGTGATTTCAATATCACTCTGGTACCCAGGTACAATACGAAATCGTACCCGGATGTAAGAGTGGAGTCAGGGCGTCACAATCTCACGCCTTAAGGCAACCGATCCTGTTGTCTTTACCCCAACTCACAAATCGACGATGCACTGCACTATACATGTATGTTACAATGTGCAAGATAGAATGAGCCACGAGACAAACTAATCCATTTATATAATAATAAATATTAACATAATAATATTAATAATTCATGAAATTATGACTTTACAATATTAACTACAAATGAATTCAAACGACGGGTTGAAATTGACGTCATTATGTAATGAAACACGTTGTAAAATTCATTAATGTAGACTTTATGCTGCCTATTGTTGAGTGCCAAGCTTTTGCCGTATAGGAATAACTTCATGCTTGAATGTACATGTGATGAATATAATGTAGGCTTAACCTAAGTATAAATAGTTCTATGTTTCTTTAGACTTTTAAGACTTAGTTGACATCGTTTATAGCTGTTCAAGATATGCACCATGCAATATAATACTGTTTGTTTGAATAAAGATTATCATCAATTACGCGCGCATACACACACACACACGCCCGCGCACATAGACATACAAACACACACGCATGTGAATCGGGAATAGAAGTTTAAGGTCCCCCGCGTAAGGACCACTCAGTCCCATCGTATTAAACTGAATTTATGTTGGAGTTTTAAACGTAACGACCTTAGGGCCACCATAATCTACCGCAGCAGAGTGATCTCGTGCTGTTCTTGAATACAACATGAACGTTCATATTGTACCTCCATGCACACTATTTGTCATACTGGTTTGGAGAAAGCCTTAAATCTCTGGGGTTTTTTTCCTTTTTTTTTTTTTACAGTAAATATACATTATATATTTTCAATTGCACATTACAACACATGACGAAGTTTCATATTCTGCCTACACACACTGTCTGTCATACTGGTTTGGAGAAAGCTTCAACTCCAGCTGCTCCATGCACCTGATACGACACTTTTAAGCCATTACGCTGTACGCACAATGTACCCTGTCTGCCATACTGGTTTAGAGAGAGGAATTAAGTCTCTTGCTACTTCATGTACCTGATACGACACTTTTATCAGGTGTTATATATGCGTCTGTACCCCCCCCCCATAAAAAGTATCAAAAGTATATAAAAAGAAACATAAAGTATAAAAAGGGGAGGGGGCAAGAGAAACGTTCTACCCTTCCCCCAGCGCAGGCCATAACACCTGCCTCCCAAATGAATACTCCATACTGAGCCAGGGTGCAAGAAAGTAATGTAAAGCAGTATATACGAATACGAACACGAATATTTTGCGGTTCTTTTGTTTGCTTTATTTATGGGAGGGGGTGGGGGCTAAAAATAAAAGTAAAAACACAACCATGCTTGACACTTTTGGTGCAAGTGTACATTTTGAACTGGAACTGTTCCATTGTACATGAATATTTGGACTGCTTATCGGGCATAAACCTTTGTTACTGAGTTGCCTGAATATTTCCACATACTGGACTCAATCAAAAGCGTTCGTTGCATTCAAGAAAATTAGGAGAACATCACAACCAGATCACATGTAATAATTTATGCAATCCGTAAGTTCATATGTACACTGATTAGTGGATCTCTCGGATGTATTTACAGTATTACGGTTAAAATGAAGAAAAATTAGATCAAGACCTTTACCCATACCCAATACAATACCTCAAAGCAAGTGAAATTTTATTGCTTCAAAGTATGCTTACGTCCAGATCATATAACCCTTAATACACACTGAATATCTGGGACTGCATGTAAATGGGTAACTTCCGCCTTATCAAAATAACTCTTATTACGTCTTTGTATCTTAACATGACTCTCACAATGTGATTATATACGTGACGATAGCGCAGGGGAATAGGCTATAATGGCAAAGTAGTGTACCGACACAAAACAATTAAAAAAAAAAATTATTTTCATGAGGTTTGTCACATTACGATTCTTATCGCGAATCGCGGATTCCCTAATTGCAAGATTTATGTGATAAAGGGTGAAAAAACGATTATCATGTTTTAGCTGGCCTGCGTGCGTTCATGCCTGTTGGCAAACGTATGCTAAATAATCTGCCAAAGTTTGGATATCAGTCGGCTGCTGTACACAACCCAGTGCTGTAGCAACAACAAACGGCCAACTGTAACCATTGAGGTGTGGTGCTGGTAATTTGTTTGTAAACTGCTTGACAAGATCAGGACCACTGCTTTATTGGTTTATGGTGGTGACCAAATAGCCATTAACATAATGAAATCGATGAGCCCAGGATTTCCTATTCCAATAGTGATTGGGGGGACCCCTAGATTAGTCATCTCGATGTTCTTCAAGCCGATCAAGTTTAAATAAATATGTTTAAACTAAACTATAAAATCAAGCCTATAGTCTTTCCCAGTCTAGGGCCAACATGCCTTACTTCGTGGGGGCAGCGATTCAGGAATCCCCACAATACTACTGGACTACCTCTACACAGATAAATGCTATACGAATCATAAAAATAGACGTTCGGTTCAACGTAAATAATTATACTTGTCTTTAAATTAATAACAATTTGAAAGTTTGCTCGTATCAGTTTGAAAATATGCTGTTGCTGCGACTGCCTCGCAGGATTTGGGTGACTGTTTAGGTTAACCAAGCCCTGACCAAGTGTGAATGCATGTGGAATGGATGGGAGGTGTGACGCTTGACTATATTTTTTTCCTGGTTTGTCATCTTAATTATGCACTGTCTTTTGAATATGCATGGCAAAATGTTGAACAGCAGCATTAAAATATAATCATCGAAGTAAATTTGTAAGAAGCACTCCCACTAAAATTGGTATCGTCTGTGGCCTATATGTGGGAAGCTGCCACATTTCGCAAATGTGGATGTTTCCATTTCTTACGGGGGTGTATCAAAGTACAATGAGCCAAAAAGACCTGGTTTTGAGAGCGGGTGAGATTGACACCCCAAACATCAGGAGGATATGACGATCATATTCCTGTTATTTTTTAAATGACTGCAATACAAAGTGGCTTTGCACATTGCATTTTATTTGTCCATCAGTTATGCAAAATGTGTCAGTGGGAGATCTGTCGCATTACTGCCCGACCCAGGTCACAAAGCTTCGGTTTAGTGTCGCGATGCGTTTATTGCAGAACTTCATGTATGAGCCAGTAGGGGTTATGTATCTCCACAAAATAAATGTATATATAAGGCTTTACTATATAATGGCAAAACCCGACAAAAACAGACTTAGGTGGACTGTATACTTAGGGAGACCGAACAGTGTTCCCCATAAATTTGGTTACCTTTATGCTATATATTTGTAAATATAGTCACCCTAGTACTGAAACAAATATTCTGACATATATCTGTTATCCAGTTGATTCGAGACAAAACGTGTTTGTTTTTAAGCTTATTTGTTAGGATTATACGAATTGTACCAGGTACTTATGTGGCCCCCCTTATACTGCAATTTAGGCACTGATGTCACCTAATGTTTATTAAGAAAAGAAAAAGTTGGAAAGAGTGATCAGCTAGCAAATTTGTTTAATTTACATGTTATTTTAACTGTCGGTTGATTGTAATGGATAAATCGTGGGATACACTCGTCATCAGAGACGCATAAGAGAGGGGCGGCCAGCATGGCATCCAACGCAAGGCCCAACGTTCTTAGTATGGCAATATCATTTCTGTAAGTAAAGAAATAAATCATCAGTGCCCCCGCCCCCGCTTCCACACGTACTGTATGCTTGGTCATTAATTGGTTTTTCTTTTTTTGCACATTGGTATCCGATTGCTTCATATTCTCTTTTTTCCCTGATCGTGGTATGTCGACTTTTCCCTCTATTCCAGAATGACCACAAGCAGTCCAAGACACTCAGTGCCCCTAACCCATTTCCATGCCGTTAATGCATATAAATCTTTACTTGCACACAATTCAATATAGTACCTTTTGCATGAGAAAAAAAAGTGTGATGTGCGTGTGTTGCAATAGTATCTTATACTTTATGCTAGTCCATTGATTAGGGAAAAAAGTACATCAGCGTTAGTAAACAGAAAACCTAGTTAAAAAATCATGTTGTTCACAGGTAAGTAATAATGCCGAAACATTTAGCTCCTGATAGACTAGTTCTGAAGCTCCCATGTCTCACAAGACCCTGTTCTTGGACTATATTTGATGTACATAACACATCGGATGGCACAGTCTGTAAACCCCGCTCCATTGTTGTTAACGGAGTATTTTAATCAATCAGGGAAGGATAGACATAAAGACATGTCGCTCTTTGATCCCATATGAGGGGTAATGGGTAACTCTTGACCGTCAACCACTGTTGTCTCTGAAGGAAATTGTGAAACTGCAAGCCCATATTGTTCAAGTTGCACGATTTTCAAACAGTCTCTCTAGAATTAAGGTGATCGAACCTTCAGGTCAAGTGGCTAACTGAATCTGCTTTCAAGTCTCCTTTGACAGCTGTCGCTTTTGCGTGGGAAACCACAGTGAAAAGTTCCCAACCTTGGCTGCCTTTTATGTCATTAGAGTAAAAAACAGCTTTTAAGCCAAGGAAAAAAACTGCATGTTGGACACTATTCACTAAAGATTTTGATTGAAATGTCCTCGAAGTATTGCAACCAAAACTGTTGGAGAGCGTTATTGTCATTACGACCAATAATATGAGAAAAGGGGCCTCACATCTTTCCATAAGAATTTCTCAAAATAAAATTCTCTGCTTAGTTTTGTAGACAGCATCAATTAATAGCTAATTGAGCGATCTGCTTTAAATTATCGTCTTTTGAAAGATAAATGTATTATGTAGGAATCGTATTTTTTGGGTTTTTCTATCCAACGCATCCTTCCAGAATTATTTGGCCCACAAACGGAACTGACTGTTGAAAATAATAATCGAAGAATTGGATTATTCTCTAACTATGTATTTTCTTTTCATTTACAGAGAAAGCACTTTCTGCATATTGGTTTATATTTAAAGTTCACATTTGAAAGACACTTTTTAATGGGTTATTTTAATGAAATGCTAACAAAATGTTCAATGTATGGTTTTGTGGGTGAAATGTGAAACACATTTAATCTATGCAAAGTCAAAATCGCTGTACCATTACACGCTGCTCAATCCCCTCGGTTTCCTGAAGGACCATGAATGGCGTCTGCTATTCTCATTGACCGGCACATTAAAGGGAATATCACTCCTACATCATGTGAACACTTCTATTCATATTTTGCAGATGACTTGAGATACTCAGAGTTATCATTGGACATAAAGCATATTTGCGACTTAACAGAAAAAAAAATCTCAGTCTCAGATACGTTTCTGGTGTGTACCTGGAGTGGGGATCCCAAGGACCAGTCTGGCCACATATTATTAAAGCCGTTTATTATGTGAGCCAGCATTTGAAAACTGCAAGCACCAGTAAGTTTTTTACAGTGCACCCATCAATGTCAATACACAACATAAATATACATTATCTGGGGCCAGAAGTTTGGAATTTGTCATGCATTGCGTCAAGGGATGGGCAACATCCCTTTAGGAACAGCTCGTTCACAACCAATTAATTTTTATTTCAACATTTCTGATTACGCCATCGTGACCTGGATACACCTTTACTATGCGTTCTTGTACTTTTTCACGTGGATATCTGGAGCACTAAGCAAGGAACTATCACCAACTTGAAGTTGACATCCTTTTAGAATCCATTTTGATCGTTGCATTAATTTTGGAGATACTATTGGACAAATCGTTTCCACAATCGATTGACGACTGACTCCTTAAATTCAAACCTGTTTCGCCAATGCTTCGTTTCCTAAAATGGTCCTGGTGGTGCGTCTCCCCAGGCTGTCCTTGGAAAAAATAATAAGACTTTAGCGAATGTAAATCCTTTAGATCATTTGACAAATATATTATTGGCCTGAATTCATGAGACAGTTTACTTCAGCATTTGACATTTTCTCCCAAACCAGTGTTTGTTGTTCTTTTGCTACTTGATACGTATGTTTTGTTTGCTTGATCAAGCTCTCATCGAATCCGCCCTATGACGAATCAGTGGAGTGATGACGTTCTATTCCACCGTAAGTCAAATTGAAAAATCCTCAAGATGTTTGGGACCATCTTGTGAAAGTTTTTTAGGTCTGCTTGAGTGCTGACGAATGGTGCCCATTCCTTTGTTGATTTTACTCCTACGATATTTCAGGTTGACTAGTCCAAATAATTGTGCTGCTGTTGTTAGAAATAAAGGGGAGTACGTAAATCTAGCTGGTAATACGTGAGCCATAGGTGTAGAGTGAGTTGCTTGACGGGTATTGCAATAAATAACACGGGTTCTAACAGTTTGGCACGCAAGATTTCTCACCTTCGTAATCCGGATTCTCTGCCCGCTCACACACACAATTCTTTCACACCCTGGATGTCTCTTTTCGGCTGTGTATGTGTCTACAGTTAAGCCGGAAATATGAATTGATGCTAGAAGTAGTACCAGATGAACCTGTTCATATTAAAAAGAGCATATACTCCAACTCCCTTCACAGATTATCTCATTGTGTTCAAAGGAACCTTATCTCTCCTGGCATTCAGAAAGATTGCCTTGTGTTTGCTGAATCAGTAACATTTAGCACCTCTCAGCTTAGTTGTTTGAAGTAGTACCTTAACAGCGTTGGACGTATTTGCTAACTTGTCTATTAAGATGTGCATAATATTTTTATAGCATGCAGTTACACGAAGTATCCGCCATTTGGAAAATGTTTTGAAATATATACTACTGGTGCAGGTTTGACATTTGCATTGGCCCACTTTGTGTTTCACATTCATTGTCTATCAACAAGACTTGGTGGCTGCTCTGGCTATTCGTGTTTGCTCACTTTTAGGAATGCTGGGCTGTTCGTATTACACAAGTCAGATTCCTTTTGATTCATTTTTGCCTTTTTCCTCCAGGCACATAATTATACAGTTCTCTATGTAGCTCACATGCATTTAAAAGGCTTTTATTGAGATCTATAGTTTCCCTTTGAAGTGTGTTTGGGTTGAGTCTTTGTGCAATAGATTCACATTTTTCATATGTTATGCGTGTCCGTTGACAAGACGGGTTTAAAATCATCAGTTGCCTTTTATGGGTGATAACCTCAAATAAGGAGTGAATTTTATTTCTTCACATAAGTATCGGATGATGAGTGTTGATGTTTAGCAACTCATGAATCTCTGCCTTATGCTGTATTTAATTTTGTTGTCATTGTATGATTGATAGGTAATGTTTTGTGAACTGTTATCTTAATCATCACCTGTCTCCACTAGGATTCAAAGGAATTTGACCTCCACCATTGACTGATTTGCCCCTTACTGTATCATTCTCACTATGGTTAGTGGTCTGAAACAACAGGTAGGTCTCAACTTCTAATCACCACAGATGATATGCAAGCCTCACTGTGTACTATTTGACAATGTGACATGCAATACCTTTTTGAGCACCTGTTCAGAAACTATGGACATAGGCGTGGGTTAATGGATAACAGACCCACGAAATTATTTTGATGATGTTTTGTTTTAAAAACAAAAACATTCTGAAAGATACCAGAAAACATAAAAAAAAACAAAACCAAAATAAATAAATAAATAAATAAATAAATAAATAAATAAATAAATAATAAATAAATAAATATATACATAGATAAATAAATAGATAAATAGATAAATAAATAAATAAATAAATAAGTAAGTAAGTAATTAAGTAAGTAAATAAATAAATAAATAAATATATACATAGATAAATAAATAAATAAATAGATAAATAGATAAATAAATAAATAAATAAATAAATAAATAAGTAAGTAAGTAATTAAGTAAGTAAATAAATAAATAAATAAATAAATATATAAATAAATAAATAAATAAATAAATAAATAAATAAATAAATAAATAAATAATCATACACTCCAGATGTTGTACTTTTAGACAGCAGTACACTTGGACATACATATATACAATATCTGTGATAATTTGGATTTGAATACACAAATTTGATATACTGTCCGTGGTCATTCTATGACTTCTAAAATAATTATAATAATAAGTTCAATTGTAATACACTACTGGAATCTGTAGCCCGCATCTTGACCGTTGAACTCGATGACCTAATTACTGAATAAACCATATGTTCTACACAGTGTCCATTTTAGCAGTTATAAGGACATTTTTAATGAATGACACGATTAATGCTGTTCTCTAACATACAGTAGGAATATTTCAATGCCTCATTCTATAAAAATTTCTTGTCTTTCTTATGTGTAAATAATAGTAAGGTTGCACTTTTAATCTTACTTCTCTACGTTTACCCTCTTATTTCCGCGCGCATAATAATATTTCATCTTTGTGACTCAAGGATGTGCAATGTACTTTGGGATACAGGTTCACAAGTGAGTGCAGATTTGTATACAATTGGTAAAAGAAATATTAATTTAATGATTCATAGAATTTATTTAGAGTCAGGTCTTTTCAGAAGAGTCGGTTGGTTTAGCGGGACCACACATGCATTTGTGTTATGCCTTAGATAAATTAGGCATTTGTTGAAACATGTTTAAAATGGATTTTGTTTTCCTCTTTCACACATTACCTCCTGTACCGTCAGTTTAATTTGTTACCTGGGCGCAGATGGTTTCACAGCCTCCACACTCTCCTTGTCAAACATGGCTTAGCCACACTCCTTCGTTATGAACTGTGGATGGATATTGTGAAGTGGCGTTTGACAGCAAAAGCTGCGAAAACTAATTATATCTACGGGGCACGTCTGAACACTGGGGGTCACCCTAGGATTACATTTATAGCGGGTTAATTGAAACATTCATCATTCAAAATATTGGTGGAATGGATCCAAGTGAGATGAATGTCCACTGCTTTCATGCATTATGGTCCTGTACTTTCAAGGAACTACTGCAGCTGGCCATAACATTTCATGCAGACGAATATAACGGGATCATTCATTCTTGTGAAGCAGGCTTAATCCAGATCTAGATACGACAAATTGAATGAAGCATAAAAGTAACTTCACAAAATGAGAAACGAGTAATGGCATATGTATGAGCAAAGTGCGGAAGAGTAATTCATCTTAAATTTCTTGACGCGACAAGGAGAAAATGAAAATTGTATACCTTTAAAAATAATTTTATAAAACCAGCAGCACCAGCAATTAACTATAATAAGGTATTGTGCAAAAAGACCATGCATTATCATCTCAAATGTTAATAATAATAATAATAATAATAATAATAATAGTAATAATAATAATAATAATAATAATAATAATAATAATAATAATAATAATAATAATAATAATAATAATAATAATAATAATGTTGCAAATTCATGTTATCTGATGTGTACTAAGGTATTGATGTCAGGCATATATCATTAAATATACATCATGCATAAATATGTGACCACGCATAGATCGCAGTCTTAGTTTGAATATCTTGTGCGTCTAAGTTTATATTGAAGGGGCAGTTACTGATGTGTCCGCCAGAAAAGAGGGATTCCATAAAATTAGATCTTGATGAAGCGTTTGCAGATGTACAGTTACGCTCGCGTTCAAGTTAACAAACCCCAAACGCACCAACGTTTCCCAAACACTTTCAGTGAAAGTCAACCGTTGGGCAAACGCGTACCGAACACTTTGCAAACACTTTCCAAACGCTTTACAAACACTTTGCCAAACGCTTTCAAACACTTTTCCAAACGCTTTCAAACACTTTGCCGAATGCGTTTGGTGAAAGCCGAACGTTTTCAAACACTTTTCCAAACGCTTTCAAACACTTTACACTTTGCGCCAAACGTATGTGATACATGTACATGTACACTTGGTAATCTAATTCTAATGACATGTATTTGTCACCTTTACCTGCTTATATTTATATTGTTACTGGTAATCAACAATATTTTGACATGGTCATACCTAATTAAGGAAGAAAATAAGTATAGGTAGAAGGACACAAATAAAATGCCTACATTAACAGGTTTAACACTTCATTTATTATACAGTTACAGATCTTTCAGTAGCAAGCATACCCAGTCGCTATCATACTTTTTCTGAAAGTGAAGTTCTTGAAAAAAGGCTTTTAAAATTTCGAATGGAAATACAGAAGCAGTTCAATTTAAGTATTGTTTGACTTACTAAGCCAAGCAATAGAATTAGCTCCAGTGGAGTAAGCCAGGCGATACTCCATTGGTCCTTGGAGTAATTATAAATATTTTAATTGAAAATTAGGTACTATTTCAGAGTAAATTTATAGGCAATAACATGATCAGATCATGGTATTGCCAATGGATTTACTCTGAAACAGTTTTTGAAAGATGAAGTATTCATGACATCTTAAATGAAAAAATTAAGTCTTTAATTAATTTCAGTTGAATTAGACACTTGGGTTAACGTATTTGGATCGTGTTTTATATAAATATATACAACCTATAATGCTGGATAAGTGCACATTTACATGTAGGTACATCATATATTGCTGGACCTGTTGAAAATACGTTTGGAGATTCTTCATCATTACATGGAAGTGTTTGAAATGCACAGTGTTTGAATGCGTTAGTGAAAGTGTTTGAAATCGTTCGGGTAAATGTTCAACGCGTTTGGAAAGTGTTTGATCGCGTTTGGAGAAGTGTTCGGCAGCTTTGTAAAGTGTTCGAACGTTTTGTAAAAGTGTTCGAGATTTTTCCCAAACGCTTTCCAAACACATTCCAAACACTTTCCAAACACATTCCAAACGTTTTTGAACGTTTCCAAACACAAGCCAAACACCAGCAAAACGCGAAAAAAGTGTTTGGCTGTTAACTTTTAGCCGGGCGTAACTGTAAGTGAATTTAACACACGTAATGGAGATTTGATAGGCATGCATGATTGCCTTTAAATAGTATCAGTCTGTGCAGAATTTGTTGGCTCATGTGTATTTAGAGAAATTGGCATCATGTTAACACTAGTCGTGCAGGATTTCAGATGCAGTTTTCTTCTGTTGTTCTGAAGGCCTACTACAATAATGTTTTTCATTGTCAATAGATACAATTCATAGCTGTAGACAGAACATCAACGCTCTCCTGGTTGAGCACTCATAATTGCCATTTTTGTTTTTCTTTAGTATCTTCGCCACAGTGTTTTTTTCCTTGTCATTGTATGTGGCATACACATATTCCACGCCAAGCGAATTTGTTGCAGCTGCTAAAAATCCTATCTAAGCTCGGGGAGACCGTCGCATCCTCGTCTGCCGAAACGATATGCTATTTCAAAATATACTTTACGTTGCAAGCTCTTTGGATTTGTGTTTAACCAGACACCACTCCTGTATAATGTTTCCATCTCGGCAGGTGGTATGGGTTCGTTGTGTTGAGATTTATCTCAGCTTTATTTGCTTTCATACAGCAACACAAGCAAGATTTGTTTGTTGGAATGCAACATCATGTGTAATATTAATGTTTCGTTTGTACGTGGAGAGGTGAAATGTCTATTCAGTGATGCCTGGATATTAATTAATGATGCTCTAGAGTAGCCACTGCCACTTTCCTTTCTTTAGGCACCAAAAATTGGGGAAGTACATCTGCGAGCGGATCTGTTGAAAGTGTTTGATATGCTACTTCCTTCCCACTTTCAAGAAGTCATTATAGAAAAAAATCACAGGACGTAAAGAAGACAGTAATAGCCTTGTAGCAAACACTGGTTAGATTGTACCAGCTCACCAATGTTAAAATTATTGCAATTATGCTGCGTTTAGCCTACTTCTTCAACTGTTTAGAATCTCAAAATTTTCGCAGTTTCCTAAATGCTCTATATTATATTTGTGTCTTTTTGTCCAGAACCACGTCCTAGTAGTCAATACCCTATTCCGCAGTCCGAACTCTTCTATCTCTATAAGCTAACCTGTCACTGTCTAACCTACATACATATGGAAGTACAGTTGTCCATATTACACACATTCCATGAACAAGCCAATTAACAATGAAGAGTCATCTGAAATGTGTGTGATTTAGTATGTCAGCGATTTCCTTCAACTAATCAACTGAATTTTTTATAATTTGTACATCTGTCCTTTAAGGGATACGTATAATAAATAGGGTTCAATAGTGGTTCTACCCTGACGTTAGCACGTCACTCTTCTGGTGTTTTCTGAACAGGCCTTTAGTCATCAGAATTAATATCGTAGGTCCCTAGGTGGCCTCTATAGCATCCCCAGGTCGCCCGTCACCATATAACCTTCTGAGGCTCTCCAAATAATGGACTAATGACTTGATGTGCAGGTATATTCATGCTTAAGTTTTCACCTTTTCTTCTATTCCTAGTTACAAAATGTGGTTATCTATTACAATGTAAGCTTCATGCCCATGATAATTTTAGTACCTAACATAAAGCTACCGATGATATGTGTGTGATGTTGGCATGGCGGATGGGCACCCTTCCAAAGTGACCTCAGCAGACGAAATTAAGGTCACCCATGACCAAGAGCATTGATGCGTATCACCTGCTTTGAGCCACTTGAGTCACCCGTGCCATAAATGGAGCCGGAATCGAATATATATATATATATATATATATATATATATATATATATATATATATATATATATATATGTATGTATGTATGTATAAGCTCTCAAAATAATCAAAACCTACTATTAGTTCCAAGAATAGATACTTGCGCAACACGCAACGTGATTGACGTTCTTCGCCAAGCACTGGGTCGTCATGTTGCATATTTATAGCATAAGTACACAAGCAAATGAATAAATATATACATGAATTACTTAATGCATACATTTTTAATGGTGATAAACTTGAACTTAATATGGCAATACGTTTACAGTGTAACAGGCACTAGTTAATCTAGCGTCATAAAGTACCGATTTTCTCTTGCAACGAGTTCGTAACTAGCACAGATTCGTATGAGCTATTCAGATGTGAACTGAAGCACAATGAAAAGGGCAATAAACCCTGCAAAGTGGACTATCTGTCAAAATTTTAAAAAATCCATGGGAGTTCTGCTGGTTTAGCATTGAATTACACAGTCGTTTAATGCACACAGCTTGTATTTCACCACAAAATGCTTTGGCTTTCTTGGCCGTCATGAAAGCCGTGATTTTGGAGTTCAAGAAAATGTAGATGTATTAATGATAAATACAGTGGCCGGCTTTGCATGGATAAAACACAAAGAAGCGACAAGACAAACCACACATCTGCCAGAAATTGCGTTTTATATCGTGGAATAGAAGTCCAGTTCTGACAGATATCGAGTTCGCACTTCTTAGTCGCACTTACAGATGTTACATTTAAGAACCAGTTTTCACAGCCTTTCTCCTTATCTTGGTGTAATCCAATTATTCCCGGCGGTTTGAACCCAACGGTATAAAATGCAACTGATGGGCTATGAAAAAATCAGCAAATGATGCAAAGAATGGTTGAAGCTCTTGGCTGTTCATGTCGCCTGACAAACCACAGCGTCATGTGCACCATGTGCCCTCAATTATTTCAGTCTTGTGTGCCTCGTAATAATATGGGAGTAGGTTAACCATAGTAGTATCGAGCGGGACATCTTATTTTCATTCCAAAAGCCTCGACGCCATGATCTATATGGAAAGGATGCCACATATCTTGACATATGTTTTAATAACAAGGTCATATGAACCATAAACCATTTCGAAAATTTTACATATTGAGCGATAGCATATTACATACTGAAATGCAAACATATGTCAGGCATCTGGCTTTAAACTGAGATAAGGAGTCGGGCTGTGCTCACCTTGTAATGTGTTATGGGCTTCTTCAATGCACTCATGTGTATTTTACATCCGTGTCAGAGATATATACCAAGTTTCATTTTTTTCCATTTGTACGTCTAATATTCTGGCAAATTGACCGACTGGGATTTCCAGTCAAGCCCTTGTCACACAGCAAAACATCAGGAGTCTAAACTGGCATTTTTCAAAAGGGCGGTAGCCGCAAACACATTTGATGGAAGGTTATGGTCTCAAACAGATTGTGGACGAGTATCTTAAATACACGTATACGAGTGCAAAGGGTATTTTGAATCCCGTAGGAAAGGGTTATGATAAATCTTATTGTTACCCTGAATATGACACTTTTGATTTAGGTAAACGACCTGCCAGTGCAACTGCAGGTACACTTTTATTGCTTGTAATAATTAGATGTTTAGAACTAAAATATGTTCCTTCAGGTCATCTTGAATGGACATTAAACTGCTTCAAATAAAATTGCTAGTGATATTATTACGAGTCTTTCTTTTTGTAAAGCCACTTTTTCAACTTTGAAACTTTTGATCCGTTGAAATAAACTTGCGTCATTTTATGGTATGTGTATCTCTATTCTTGCATGGTGTTGTCTCGTTCGTATAAATCAGATACACTTATTTCAATGAAGAGCCTTTTTATTTCCTTTATGAGTATATTTTTCCCTTGCTAACTTTGTCACCAATTTATAAGTGATTTCAACATGACAATGTATGTATGTATGTATGTATGTATGTATGTATGTTTGTATCTAATGTATGTATGTATGCATGTATGTATGTATGTATGTATGTATGTATGTATGTATGTATGTATGTATGTATGTATGTGTAGCTAAATTTATTCCCTGTGGTCTTAATCGGTAAAATAAAATAAAAAAAATCCTGTCTGTATCTTTATATTTGTTTTCTTTTTAGCGTCCAGCTATAGGTACTTTACAGTACATTTGTAAAACTTCAATTGTACAACATGGCAGAGGGCATCACTTGGTTAGTCAAACTCAGCAGTAAATTAATGTTTTTGTCACCTATCCCAGATTATTGGACCGTTGCTGAATACATTGGGGCTTCACTTTTCAATAATGTCTTGTCAATACCTACAAATATGAATAGCATGCCTACCAAATTTAATGATATATGTTACTTACTCATGCTTTTTTCCATCAAATGGCACACTCATCCCACCTGTTATCATAAAATAAACACAAAACGGAAAACAACATTAATTTTGTTCTTCATGCTACAAAATATGCTTTTCTGTTTAATTTGATCGAGAATACGTGACAGCTTGCTGCAAGATTTGATGAATTGGGATATCCGTTACCACAAGGAATTATATCATAAATGGGATCAAAAATAGGCTTGACTGGAAATTTGTGATGACTTGTCAACGCAATTTATGACTGTTAAAAGATTATTTCCATGAACCAATCTGTCAATTTAGTAGTATGATAGAAGGAGTTTAGACTTACACTCAACTTCAAGCACACAAAGAAGCTCCACATAGATTAATAATTTGTAGCTGTGAATATACATTATAGTACTGTTTCCTTACTAATAAATCACAAATCCTTAAAATAGAAGAGATCTCCTTAGGTGCTACGGTCAAAATTACACATCAATGGAGAGAGTGGCAGCTCATGTCTGACATTGCTTTCTTCTTGGAGTATAGTTTAAACCGTATACACATACCGACTGGCTACCCCTCAACCCAAATCCCCTAAAATTTTATATGTAGCCCATTTTGGAGTGCCTTTAGGGGGAGGTGTGGGTGGGCATTTAAAGAAATTGGTCAAAACAAAACACGCTTGTAGTAGCTGGATCCCTTTGTAAGTTGGCTGCCTGAGATGCTGTTTCCATCCAGCAGTAATAGGTATCAAACTCGATACCTTGAGAAAAAAGTTATATCAAACACGGTAGCAAACCTCGTTTTATGCTAAATTTTTAATGCAATAGGGACTGTAAAAGAAGAAGAAGAAAAAAATTCAAATCTCCGCAACTGCCCCCAAATGGGTAATTTTATTGTGTGTTTTGTTGTTCCCTAAAGTTGGAGGCAGGCTCAACACCCTGTCATCATGTTTCACTATATGACCCTTGATGATGGGAGTTCTGTTACTTATTCCAAATTCAAATTTGTTACAAGATCTTGATATTGAGCCGATATCCCAGGTTATTATGCATGAGACTATTTCTCTTACTCTTCACATATGCTCAGTGAAATAGCCTGTCTGACACTTGTATACGTATGAACTGTCCCAATTCACTGTTAATGGAAATAGAAAATGTGGCATCTACACTGACAGGTTGTTAACTTAAGGAGTATCTCGAATGTCTATTTTACTTTCAGGTGATTGGTGGCAGAGGTCAGCAATGTGGGCCATGGAGATTCTGCGAAGTGGACTGCCGCTTGCCACCCAGGCAACTGACAGGGTCGTGATCTCCCTAGCCATGTTACTGTCCTCTCCCAGTTATAACAACCCTAATTCTGGAGAGCGTAAGGTGGTTAAACTGTTCACTAAATTTTAAGTGTATATATACATATATATTCACCGATTTTATGATGTATGTATACCATTTCATCTCGATGTAACTTTTAGTCCCCAAGCTTGGGGGTTCAATAAACAATATATTACATATTATTCTTGGGACTTTGTAAGGCAAAATGAGCAAGTATCAGACTTCAGGCCAGAATAGAGGAATACACAGATGGTGGAGTTTGAATCAATAATTTGAGAGTCAGTCAGCAGCCTTAAGCACTCATCTGCAGGGGGCGAAATTAGAAGGAAGGGGGAATGTGGTGACATGTCTATCTGTGATGGTGCAACATAGACAATAGTGAGCAACTATGTGTGTATTGACTTTGTGCACCCAATGGTACATTTTCAAAAGGAAGTGAACATTTGTGTAAACACAGGCACAGTGGTTGAGAGGTGTACCATGTTCAGATGTCTATTGCTGTAGAAGCCACTGACATGCTACAGCTGCTGGACCATTTAATGTTGGCCGTTGTTTAGCTCAAATGAATTGCCCTGGCTGAGGATTGCCATTTGAGTCCTTGATGGTGGCTCAGTGCTTGAGCCATCACATGTCAACGTTAACCTGTCTGTGTGAAGCTCCTTATGGTCCTGGTTCCGTCATTAAGTCTACTGTGCTTTGCATGGTTGAGAGATAGACTCCAGCCACACCAATGCGGCCTTAGTCTTGCATCAGTGGGAATCGTTGGGATTGGATCATTTCTGCATGCTCATTGCTAACACCTCCCATTGTAAAATGTTCAAATTCAGGGTTTTCCAAAGACACCCGTGGCCACAAGTGTGTGTTTGCCAACTTGTTTCCTTCTGATTAGGCAGGCTGGCCTGCTCCTCAGTTTACAGACTTGTGGTAGCAGCACTGGTATGCACTCTTTATCATCAGGAGCAGCTAGTGAATATTGCCAGGTTGGGGATTGTTGCTTAATTCGATGCAAGTGGATGGAAAAAATATATGCAAAAATGTCAGAGCATGCAGCACCAAGAGACAAGACAGCAGCAATGGACTTGGTCAATGCCCTGAAGGAAACCACTGTCAGCATCGCCAGCAGTGATGATGCTGAAGAAGAAGACTTACCCCCTGCTGCCGACAGACCCCCAAGGCCCTTGACAAGGCTGAGATACTACTATTAATAAAAGGGGCCCACAAATGCATTCAGGCTCATTCTAAGCGCCCAGGCCTTGAAGTACATTTACTAACTGATCACCACAAAGAATGAAAAGAAATCTGCAACATTAAACTGTGACAGCACCATATTGCAATGGCCTCCCCTTGCAATATGGGAAGAGTCAGGAAATACCTCTTGCCCGATGACCAGAACATCTTCAATAGTATACTATTGCCAGTAGGAATTAGGCCAAGTAGCACCACACCATTATGAGTGAAGTGGTATCACGCCCAAGCAAACCTGTAGAGCACACATGCCACTGGTTGGACTTGTTGGGAAAGTGGACGTGGGCAGCATCCCCCTGGGAGCATCAACCCTGGAAGAGGGCTTATAACACCATCAGATACTTCGAGGCCTACGCTATCTTGATCCAATGATTTTTGCCTGCAAGGCATACTGTGTGGGGGTTTTATAATGTAACCCATTGCCATTTAATTGCAGAGCCACAGTAGTAACATAGCAATGGTAAAGGTAACCCTGAAAATAATCTCCAGCATCCCCAATGCGTCTGGGTGCTTTTTCATTAGGTTTGAGCCTGCCTGCTTATAGCTCTTTGCAGGAGACTCAGCCATGCTCACATTGGCTTTCATCTGGCAAGACCAGACTAATGACTTGTCCAGTGTCAGGGATAATGTCTCGGCTTTTTCATCCCAAAATGTCTCATTGTTCTCAGCTTGGTAGAAAGGTCCAGCTAACTGAATTGTGCTGGGAATAGAATCTTTTCAATTGGGAACATGGTGGCCCAGATCTATGAGGAAGCCAACTACAGCACAAGCTACATCGAGATAACCTTGAATCTTGGCTATGCACTTTACTTAGACATGGTTCTGCGCCTAAGCAGCATCGGGCTTAGAAATGAGAGTGTCAGCAGCTGAAAGTGACATATCAGTTCTGAAAAAGGATCTTAGGGACATCAAAGCACAATTGGCTCAGTGTCCCCTCGAAACCCATGAAAATAATGTATCCAATGAACAACTCGCCAAGCAGGAGATCATTCGTATATTTGTTATAAAGGAAGAGCCCGGGAAAGATCCAGCCAAGGTCGTTCTGGACTTTCTTAAAGATAATTTGCAGATCCAGACCACTCCTTATGACATAAATGTGACCCACTGAGATACGAAAAAACAGGACCATGGATGCACAGTAGACTTACAGCTTTGTTGGTGAAATTGCTACCTTGTGATCACAAGATTGCAGCTATCCTAGACACAAACGACTGACAGGCAGCGGTTTTACAATAGTCGAAGATCTCATTCACGGAATTCTTGCTGTCTTCAACAGAGTGACTAAATATAACCGAGTCCTTGATGCATGGACAAAGTCAACAGCTATACAGGCAAATTGACAGTATGGACAGCAGTTGGACGATGTGCTGATGCAAATGGCTTTTTTAACACACTTGCAGTAGTTAAGCGTAAATATATAATGGTCCTAACAATTTTCTCAGCACCTTCTCTCCTCTCTTGTGAGGTAAAAACAGCCAACCTCAGTTTCACCATACAACGTAGATGTCTCTGTATTTATTTGAAGCACATAAGGTTAGTTACTTGCACTGCATAATTGTTCTTTGTATCCACTGCAAAAAAAGGTAAACACCTAGCGGGCCAAAATATTCCAACGGGGTTATCGGGGATGGCGACTCAGCATAGTTGTGTAGTTGTATTTAGCAATGCATCATGTCTATGTGAGGTAGGATGCAGGAAAACTTATGTTTAATTTTATAAGTTCATAACTGTCATTATATTTGAATATCAAAACATATTTTGCAACGGTTATCTGTACGGATATGTCAATGTCTTACGCAGTGGACAGTTACCTTATCTGTGTTCAAACATCTGTCGATTGCTGATCTTTGCAAAATAATGCATCTTTTCATCACTATTAGTAGATAAGACTGTATTACAGACGTTTATCTAATTTACAAAGATTACTCTGTATTCGTGGTGGGTGCATCCTACTAGTAATGCACAATGGCATTTAATTTTCAACTCCTCTCTTTAAATGTGAGGGACCTGTCTCACACCTTCAAGTGTAGATCAGCTTTTCACTGGCTTAGGAAATTTGATTCACGTATTTGCTTCTCACATGAAACACATAGTGTACCAAATGTGAAAAACATATGGAAAAGTAAATGGGGAAATACGGTCTTTTTCACTCATGGAACTAGTAACAGTATAAATGTTGCTATTCTCATGCCAAACAATTTGGAATTGAAAGTCCAAGAAATCAATGATCCCTGTGGTGGATACATAATAGTTGACGCATTGGTAGAAGAAAGTCGTTTTATTTTGGTAAATATTTATCCTCCAACTAAAAAAAAAAAAAAAAAAAAAAAAATGAAAAATATAAAAAGAAAAAGGCTAGTTGAATTTTCTCACAAATTTATATGAGCTTTTATTGGACTTTGCAAGCAAGAACATTATCACTGCAGGTGATTTCAAAACAGTTATGATTCCTAAACTTGCTAAACGAGGAAGTAGACCCCTCCGCAGTTTCCGAATACTCTCAAACTATGAATGCACTTTTGTTTATAGAGCTGGATCTAATAGTGATTTGGCGCCACAGAAACGCAGGCAATTTTTCATGTTTACATGGCAACAAAGACAGCCCGTGGTGAAATTTAGGCTTCATTTTTGGCCGATCTCTTCCTATCTGTCCCCTTTCAATAAAAGCAATAAAAAAGAAACTTCAATGAAAAGACATCACAAATTGGTAGGAACATAGTGCTAAATAGTGTTGCAGTTTCAAAATTGTTATATGCTGCTACAACGACACATGGATGACAATTTATCGGTTCAATGCAGAAGGCTATAAATGGCTTTATTCGGAAAAATGGAAAAACAAAAGTAAATTACATTGTCATTTACCAAATCATACCCACAGGCAGGATGAAATTTTAACACTTCAGGACACAAGTATTAGCCGTAAGAATAAATATGGCAATGTGTCTATCTATTGTAGTAAAGCTGAAAATGGCAGGTGGTTTTTCAAGAATTTCTACCAGAAATAAGTGCTAAAGATATTATTCTTGGTCAATGTTTCATTGACATTCACTTCGATCTACCAGAATTGAACAAAGACATCATAGATGCGTGGAAGATTTTATCAAGTGACTTTTGAAATCAGTTACTGCACTTGAAATATGTAGTGATTTCCTGTGGTTTAATCCTTCCATTACCATAGATACAAAAGCGGTATTCTATGAACATTGGTATAATGCTGGAATGGATTATATTGGAGACATTTAAGACCATCAAGGCAACTTCTTCCATGAAGAATGTCTAAGAGAGAGTATAATGTTAAAATAAATTTCTTTAGGATATCTTTCACTCCGCCTTGTTGTTCCAGGTCATTAAAAGGCCACTTTTGTTAGATCAAGAATTGGGGCTCTTTTGTTTTTGATTCAGCCTTTATTGAAAGTTAAAAGGTAAAAAAAATGTTTATTTGTGACATAAGTTGTAAAGAAATTGATTGGTGTATAATGATCCTCCAAAATCCTTGATTTACCTACAGGTCCAAGTGGGTGGCAAAATGTTTTCAACCTATAAGCAGACAGTTGGTTTAAAATATTCATTTTACTATATAAATGAACACAAAAAAGTCAACTGCAAGCATTTCAATTTTCTATTCTTCACCGATTTGCACCACATGATTCAAATTTGTTTAACATGTGTTTTATTAAAATTGAGTCTTGTGGTCACTGTGCCAGCAAGGACACAATTATTCACCGGTTTTGGGAATGTGACAGAATACTGTTGTTTCGGTCTCAATTTCAAGATTGGTGGAATAATTGTCATCCAATGTCAAATGATCTGGTACTTTTAACTGAAATGGTCATTTCAAGTGCTTTTTCAACTCCAAAGAGGTATTAATTGAACAGCTGTACTCGTCAAGCAAAGTTTTTTATTCATACAATTTTGTGCAACAAACAACCTGTAAACTTTGAAGGTTTTCTAAAGTTATTTGGACTTAGAGTAACAGTTTAACAGCACATATTATGTTCACAAGGTCAACAGGATACTTTTGAGAATAGATGGAAACAGATTGTAAATTCGATTTTGTTTGATTATTATCTAACATATGCATGATTGTATACTCTACCTGTATTTTTCCTATGAATGAAAAGTCAACGATGAGCAATTTAACAAAAATGATTCTGTGCTTTTTGAGCCAGGGTATCAACATCCCCCTGGCCATGCTCAAAGCTGTATCCTTCACAAGCAAGATTGTTACAAAGGTCCACTGGTACAAAGTGGGTCTGCCTCCTTTGCCAGCTAGTGAGTGGAAGTGTGTGTAACATGGCTCTGCTTTAAATATTATGTAAATCTTTGTCCTGGACACAGATCAACAGCAAACCCCCATAACTAATCCATATGTTTGTGAAATCCAGGTCATATGACAATGCCATCCTGACTGTCACTACCAATGCCACATCAGGCCTTAACCTACAGGGTGGGCCCATTACAGCTCTGTCCTACTTTTAGGTAGCAAATTTAAATGAGCTGCCATATTTGGAATAAGAACAGTATTAATCCACTTACTTTCTGTTACCCCACCCTTGACTTGATTCCCTAGGGCATCCTCATCCATCACTGCACAGGATGACCATTGGGACCTCGTTCTATTATTGACTCTCATAGGGCACATATGTACTTCAGCTGCTCTGGTTATCACTAAAATGGCCCCTCTGGGGTCGTGCTGGTGCTTGACAATGGAAGAAAATACTGCTTCAGTAAAAGTGGAAAGAAGGGCACCTATTGGTACACTTACCAGTTGCCTTTTGTTAGTAACTTCCTGTGGCAGGTCAGGAGTAAAATGTTATCTTCATATTGCCATTGGAAGGTGAACGTTAATGTTATGGTCACTCTTAGATCTCTCCCTTTTGCTTTAATTAACTCCTGTTCTGATTGTCCGGTTACAGTTTACAAATATGGGAACTATTAGCATGATGGCTGAAATAGCATTGTAAGATCAGCAGGCTGAACCATCAAGGTGCTGTTGCACATCCCAGGGCATGCCCAAGAAGTAGTGTTAAGGCTTCTGCTGGTGTGACTGCAGAGGGTGGACAACAAGAAATCAGGGTTTTAACAAACTAAATGGGAAAACCTTTCAGTCTCCCTACCTAACTGCTCGGTCATGGTACTAACCAGTATACTGAGCACTGACATCATGGACAACTGTATCATCTGCCCTTCTGGTTGTGACAAAAGCTATCATCACTTCTCCTCCTCATGACATCTCAAATGATCTGAAAAAAGATAGCTAGCATCCAAGATTTCCGCACATAAATCTCATGCCCACTAGGCGGCTCTAGGAGCCTGTATAATACCAAATAAATTAGATACGGCGCTGAGAACATCTGTCGTCTCTAGAGCTGGCCCAACATCCGAAATTAACAGGAGTTCTGCATTGCACAGGCTTTTAACTTTCGGCCACCAGTATGCCCAAAAGCTTACACAACCCTCTGCATGATATGGAAAGTGGGTATGCCGGCGGCCTGTGGTCATGGCCGCACATGACAACCTCTTTGAGTATTTTATCAACCCGGTGAGTGAGCTGCAGGGTAGGTGCCACAGGGCATTAGCACATTGTTGTCTTTGATGGTTCATTGACTGGGACCCTAAGTCACCCAGCCCAAAGACAAGCCTCCGCTATATAATTTCCCAATTGATACTTTTTTTCAGAAACAGCTGTCCACAATGCCTCCTGACCCCCACCCACAATTCAGGGGTTCTCCCTTGACCAGGATATCGTATATGAGTGATTCCATATGTGGCTCTGTCATGGTTTCTAGTGTAAATGTCATTCCTGTGAGCAAAGGCTGGAAAGACCACTCATTGTCCAACGATCCACTGCTTGCAGTCAACGATGGAAAGGAATTCTAGGTTCCAATGCTGCCCAGAATATGCTGGCTCTCTAGATTTAGTACATCCATACCCCGAGGTTTCCTTTTTTTAAAAGGACCTCCTTATACTGCTTATGGTGGATGTGACATGCGGAAGACATTTGGTGTGGTCATAGTTTTAGGGCTGAACCACTGCTTGAGGGCACAAGGCATCACCTTTGTATTTTTTGGTGATATACCAGTGGTTGTGGATTTGTCTGTAAACTATTCACATCGCAAGGCATTGCCACACAGCATGCAGTTTTGTTACCCCTCTACCACAGCTCTGTCAATCTTTTTTACATCTTAGCCAGGAGCCCCACTAGCTTTGAACAAGCTGAGAACTTACATTGCAGGTGTGTATGTTCACTATATCTCTGTGTGTCATAACTATTCTTATTGACCGCATCAAGATGTGAGGCTATAAGGAGAGGTTCTTTGCGCATGTGGCAGTTGGTGGGTACTTTATAGGCCCTGCAAGTCTTGGGGGTCATCCACATGGTGTTGTGGTGGACCAGAACTACCTTTATAGTGTGACTTTCTTTCTTCAGCTCTTTCAGAAACCTACTATTCTAAGAGCAGCTGTAACTGACCATTATAGCATATGACTGTACAGAAATAGTTACACCCTTCATTCTCCTATGTGTTTTCGAATATTGATTTTTCTGTGGTTTAGGTCTGGCCTTAACCTTTGTTAACCCCCCCCCCCCCCCCCCATCATTTCCATGAACATTACTTGGGTTTACAAATATCAACACATGGAAGATGTGCCACCTTTGGGTTTCCCTCACTTCTTCCTAAGCTAAGTTTACAGGAGAAGAAGAAAGTAAGCCTACATCGTTCTCCTGATCTTAAGAATTCTGGATCAATACAAAATGCTCTACCTACATTATAACCACGAGTCAGAGAACACAGCACACAACACAACATAGTCAATGCAGCACATATGGTATAGATCAGAAACACTTAACCCATATTCATAGATCTTAACCCAACAATCGAAGCAAGTTAAGTATGGTTGCAATCAGAGAATCGAGAAGGAACAAAACAACAACATTCAACTTCCAATACCAATGTCAACAAATGAATTGAATTTCATTCCTGACTTTAGACAGGCACTCATCCACTAAATATAACGTTTGGTTTTGAGCCAGTTCTATTGACCAGTGAAATATTACTGATCAATATTGAACATTTGTTTTCTCCAAAATTATAAGCTTTACTACTTAACAGCCAAAATCCATCACTTATGCTAGAGACAAAGAGTGAAATGGTAGACATGCTGATTTTAGCTTCTCGTGACTTGTCAGTCAGTTGGGTCAACAGGAAAAGAGGAAAGAAGGCGTATTTCATTTTTTTGGTGATATTTATGGATCTGAGAACTTATAAAAATGCTCAGCCTCCTTTGTAACTATGATTCAGAGAACACAGCCCACAACCTACAGACCATAGCACAACAAACTCAATGTCGGTTTTGTGATATACAGATCGGGAAACATAATCCATATTAACAATGACAGAAAAGTTAAGAAAAAAACAAAGGTTCAAAATAAACAAAATATTAACATGAGTCTTCCAATACCAATGTGAAAAAATAAATAGTACTGAATTTAGACAGAAAGTTACTAAAAACGGCAACTAGTAGTTTTAAACTGGTAATGTCAACCTTGAAAATATTCCTCATTGTTAACAGGCTTTTGTTTTGTACCAAAACATATAGACTTCACTACTTATAACCAAACATTTAACACTTGCCTTTAAGGTAAAACGAGACATAATAGGCCTGTCACTTTGAGGTTTTCATGGCTTAGTAGTGAATTGATTCATATCAAAAGAAATACATAGGCCAATCCTTCTAGTGCTATATATGAATGGGGGAAATAATAAATATGTCCTGCCTCCATTGTAACTATGAGTCATAAAGCAGAACCCACAGCACAACATAGGCACTGAAGTATTTATACAATACTTTAAGGAAACATTATCAATATGCAGGAAGTTAAATACACCAATGACAGCAAAGCTTATTACCACGTAAAGCAGAGTTTTGTGAATTACCCAAACATCAACATTCATCTTGCAATATCAATCACAAGAAACTAATTAATCTTCTGCCTTGACACAAGCATTCACCTATAAAAGGCAACTAGCTTTAGTCCGAATCCACAACCCTGGACATATTATTCATTAACTATAGACTTAAGATTTTTTGACGGTACCACATTTCTATATGTACATCTTTGCTCCATTTAAAGGTGGCTGTGAAGGAATGTATCTAACTGTAGAGAAGATCTGTCTAAAAATTTCCAGCACTGGTTACACCAATGACATAATTACCCCAGAAGTGTAGATGCTGTTTTACATATTTCATTATACCAGAACTGTAGCTAATCATCACTGAAAAAAAAGAAACAAACAAAAAACAAAAAAAAAAACAAAACACAAAAAAAAACCAAAAAACAAAAAACAAAAAAAAACAAAAAAAAAAAAAACCCAGGCGTGTCAGGCTTCTTAATGCTGCAGAATAGTATGTCTCTCCCTATGTGCATGTGTCTTTCTGTCTGTTCCCCTTGAGTCTTTAATATTTCGGATATAGGTTTTTCGCTTTAGATGTTCAGACATATTACTGGTTCCGAACAATCTATACCTGTTTCTCTATATGGCAACGCCATCTACCTTTATAATGTACCATGGCAAGGATTGTTTCTCATGTCTTTGCACACAATCCTCTTTTCATGAGTTTTGACAAAACTTTTGATTCAACTCTGTTTTGGATATCATGAATGATGAAAGTATGAAGGGAGTATACATATACATGACGTACAAATCAGACACACACAAATGGCACGGCTTGTTCCTTCTTCAAATAGTATAAGACAGACCGAATTCAAAATATGAAAGTCTGACGTTCACCCTTACAGCATGCATCTACTTGGGAATATTGCACTTACGTTTTCCGGCCTTTCTGAAGACTTTGATATCTCCAATCACTCCATCTAATGTCCTCCATATGGAATTGCGGAGGCACGCATGTGTAATCGATAATATTAAATTAAATAGGATGCAGTTCAGAATTTATACATGACATAGAAGGGATCAACAACAAAGCCTTGGTGGCGTTGCAGGTATATCAATTTTAGCACCCTCGCTGTTTTACCCTAAATATTAATGATTCAGCGTTTTACCCTAAATATTAATGATTCCGTTCAGGTGTCCCGAGATGTACCTTGGACCATGATTTTTGACCAACTGACTTAAGTTTACATATTCACTTCATACACTCTGAATTACGCTACGTCAACAGATCCACATACAATCAAAGAGGGCCATATATAATGTTCTTATAGCTGACGGTGATAGTCTGACACATTCGTCAGTTTAGGTACCTTATTTTGGCCTCCATGAGAATTGCATCTCCCCAAAATAAATTTGTGAGACTTTAAGCTGGTTCGTTATTAAAATTGCATCTATTCACAAAGAGCGATTCTTTTGTTTAAAATCCATCTTGTATAAATAATCCAGGAATAAATATTACAATGATTCACTTCATGATGAGGCCCCAAGAAGTAACAGTGTTTAGAGACGCGAAAACATTTATGTCATTTGTCACTTTTATAGCAATAATTAAATAAAATCAATCATCAAACTCGTTATGAATGTTTGAACAGTGCATGTTGGGATATAGAGCTAAAGTTAAATTTGGGGGAGTGTCACAAATCAGATGTTCGTACTGCCGTGTGCGTTGTACGGTAGAATTCAGAATTTTCTTTGATACTTAAGCTTCATAGTAGGATAGGAATTAAACGAACTGCTTAGTCAAAGTTAAGCTGAATTTCAGATGAAGTAGTAAAATGCAACAGGACGAGCTTTCACTTAACTATAAAGTAAGAAATTGCCGTTACAAACAACTGTCATGAAGAAAATTTATTCATTTTGAATATAATTTTAAACAAGTTTGTACATTGTTAAAAATGAACAGTGTTGTAGTACAACATGACAACGCTATGTAAGAAGTGCATTGCAAAAAAACAAAAAAAAACATGAAAGAAACAAACACCCCCCCAAAAAAAAGGAAATAACCAAAAGCACAGCTTGTGTTTGATCTCATGTGCTCCTTCTTCATTTCTCCATGGCTAGAGAGGGGGGTTTCCCCCGAGGTTATGAAAAACTTGGCCGGTATCAGCTCGCTATATGACAAAATTCTGAAGTGTACATTGGCAGTATGAGATGAGTTGATTTATGTGGAGGAGAATTGGCTGCAGAGATGGAATTTTCACAGTACCACCAACCAATTGGGTTAAGACAGCAATCATTCTAGCAGCTTCTGTCACCACATGAGCATCATAATGCTTAGAAAAGCAATTAAGATACCAATGTATTACTATTTGTTTGAAACTGACGCTTTGACCTTTGAGAACAAATCATCAGGCAGTCTTAATTCTCGTCTGGAATCGAAAATAATTTTTCCTTGGTTACCTGCAGCTGCACATTATATTTTTGTGTCATCCAATGGGAAAATACATGTACAACATAAAGGCTATGCTTCCTCACCCGAAAGAAAAACCCCATGGGTTTTTTTGCAGGTGAATAATGATACTGTGAACCTTTATGTGAGTTAGACTTCATTACCACCGGGCCCTATAGGCGTAACGGTGGACATGACCTTGTTACGGTGAACCTGCACTCAGTGACTCTTGGTGTTTGTGCATTCACAGTGTTATCTTCGATTCTGCCTACAAGTGTCGATATATCTCAAAAATACAAGAAAAGTATTACACAGGAACAGTTCACTAGCTTCCTTATTAATGCACTTCAAAACGAAGATGTTCAAAAGAAGCTAAATGAAGCAGTTTTGAATAAAGGCCAAGACCAAGAGAAGCGCATTTCTGTCCTGGAGCTTCAAGTGTCAAATCCTGGAATGGCGGCTCGACGACCTCGAACAGTACAGTAGGAGGGCAAGTCTCCGTATTACCAATGCATGGAAGGAAGAGACGAGTGGAAATACAGACCAAATGTGCCTGGAGTTCTTCGAGGAGACACTTGGTGTTAAACTTAGCCCGTCCGACATTGACCACTCCCACCGCGTGGGTAAACCAGATTCTAACCCCTGGCAGATTATTATCAAATTCACGAACTACAGTGCCAGATCCAAAATTTTCAAAGCAAATACCAAACTGAAGAACTACAAAGGGGGGAGTCACGTTTTCATTAACGAGGACCTGACCAAGAAAAGATCCTCCATGGTGTTCACTGCAAGGCAGCTAAAATACCCGCAAAATTGTCAAAGATACATGAACTTTTGATGGGAAAATTTGGATCAAAGACCTCCAATACCGCAGGCACCTCATATCCCGACTGTCCAACCTTCTCCAATATGAAGTCCCTGACCCTGCTCCCACTGCTGCTGCGCACATGGAGACGAGAGTCCAGGCTTGCAAGTACACAGTCAAATACTAGGGACTAATTGGCCTATAACTTAACTTTGGTGATATTCACTATATTCAAAGATCATTTCAGTCAGTGACTTCCATCACATCACTGGAGCAGCTATCTGGTGTAATTTGCCTCTTCCGGCCGTCTTCATATGGTGGATTACAGTGCATATATAATATTTGATATCAGTGTTATTGGATGTTTACCACTAGAGATGTATTCTTTCTACATGCGAAAAGCACGCAACCGATAATAAGTATCCATCGCTATGGACCTGTTTATGCGACACTGCGAAATCATTATGCGACACTGCTAAATCATTATCCAACCTGTATTTTACACGTGGCATCATTATTATAAATATTGTTGACTCTGCAACACCATGGAGCTTGTAGCTCCATACCTACACTGATGTATTACTACCCATACCTTGCCACTGTAGTTTGTATTATTTGTTGCAACAAATATAATTTATATTTTCTTATGAAGGTACTGGATTACTGCAGAACAATTTATTTCTGCATTTTCACACTATTAATAATAATAATACTTTATTAAAACCCCCATAACTGGGGAAGTGATGAGATAAACAATTATGAAATTTAACGGAACACTGACTCATTATGGTTATATTCGTATGCCATGGTTCATCTATATAATAATATTCGTTATAGTCCTATTCATTCATTCATTCATGCCATGGTTCATTCATGCTACCAGGTATGCAATTCATGATTGGGTTACCAAACTTTGTTATTTATTATGGGCTCCTCCTGATTTTGTGAATTGCATAATCTTAATCTATATTCATCTGACACGATGTTTGTTGCAGATGTTGTTTTCCCCTAAAATATTATTTAGAAATTACCAATATTTTTGCGGCAGTTATGGCGCTATATCGTGCTGGGGCGAGGGGCACGTGGAATGTCCTCATGCCCGTCGTCTCAGTGGGAACGACCGCTGTTACTGTTACCTGTCCGGGTGTAGGCGGCGTGCCTGACTTTCCCTGCATTTATACGCTGTCACTGTAGTCTATCATATTATTTTTTGCAACAATTTCATATATCTACTTGTGAAGGCATTCTATTACTGCAGAACAATTTATTTCTGCCTGTTCACACTATAATATGAATTTACACAAGACACTGACTCATTATGGATATATTCGTATGACATGGTTCTTCCATATATGTTCGATATATTAATTTAGTCATGCCATGGTTCATTCATGCTACCTGTTCATACATTATCAATATTTTTAACTTTATTATGTAATTCATGATTGGGTTATCAAACCTTGTCATAGAATACGGACTCCTCCTGATTTTGAGAATTACATATTATATATACATCTGATACGATGTTTGCTGCAGATGCTTTTTTCCCTAAAATATCATTCAGGAATTACAAATGTTTTTAGGGGGCAATTACGGCGCTATTTCGTGCTGGGGCGAGGGGAACGTGGAATGTCCTCATGCCCGTCGCCTCAGTGGGAACGACCGCTGTCGCTGATACCTGCCTCGGTGTAGGCGGCGTGCCTGACTTTCCCTGCGTTATGAATATCATTTAGACCACATTATAGTTATCAACACGCACTATTTTGGCTCTCCCATGGGAGAACTTGATCTTTTTTATTCCAGCATGAGACTTGTGTCTCTCGTCAGGAGAATATTGGTATTATTCACAAGTTCCGCTACTAAATTACTGTTGCATTTGTTATCTGTGTTTTATATGTACTTTGTGTGTTTAAGTGTTGGGGCTTTTAGTACTTATATCCCAATAATTATATATCTATATTGCCTTGTTCTATGGGCACACGACTGCAGTGTGTCTACCAATTTTGATATCATTTTGACCACATTGAAGATTTCCACTCATACTAGAGCATTCTTTATTGCTAAAATCTTATATATTGTTTACTTTTTATGCTTTGATCTTACTTTGTTGTATAGCGTTATTATCCTAGTAAAGGTTGCCAGCATTTTCTTTAGGTACGTGTGCGAAAATGTCTGGTATATTCTGAAGGATGAAATGAGTCCCCCATGTTTGTACATATTTTACAGCAACGATATGAATCTATTTTTAGGTTGAATTACACTAATGCGTGACAGTATCTTTGTGTATATGCCTTGACGTACATAACTTTGGCATCTGTTCTGTTAAATTTGAAATCTGCATTTCATGATAATGCCACCCGTATTGCCACAGTTGCAATGCATGGTACTAGCAATGCAAAATTATATGAAGAAATTGGCTGGCACACTCTAGCGAAACGGAGAAAAACAGCTTAACTTGTTATGATGTACAGAATAGTTAACAATCTTGCTCCACATTCGATTTGCTCTGTTATTTCTATTTCTCCTGACGTACCTTTACCGAGGTATGTCACGCGCCAGAGTTTTGATCTTTCTCATTTTCGAGCTCGAACTGATCTATTTGACAAATCATTTTGCCCTTCCACAGTGTGATTATAGAACGAACTTGCTTTAGACATTCGGCAGTCTGCATCCCTTAATATATTCAAATCTAAATTACTACAACCACTTAGCAGGTCTGTTAAGTTTCCAGAATTACTTAGCTTTGGTGATAGATATTTATCTATTCTTCATACCCGACTTCGCCTAGGATCTTCCCAATTATATTCTCATCTTTTCAAAATTGGCGTTAAAGATTCGGCAAAATGTTTATGTGGTCTAGGTAACGAAGATACGTGGCACTACTTTTTTGTTTGTCCATTCTACACCATTGCAAGATCTTTGCTACATACTACTATATCTAGTTTTGCTCCATTTACACTGCAGACAGTATTATATGGTTTTTCAGAGTGTACCCTCGATGAGAATATTCAAATATTTGCTGCGATTCTGAATTTCATTTTAACAACAGAAAGATTCAAACCCACTGGCATTGGCTAAATGCCAGTGCGTTCGAATCTTAATATTGATCAAATATATGTTTAGTAGAGACAATGCTTAGCCCCCTATCTGTCCTGTCCCTGTATCTGTAATCTTCTTTTGTGTCTCTTACACGATCACTAATTCCTGCCAGGTGTTGCTATTGATCATCTACATTTGATCATTCTCAGTGATTGCGTAATTACTGTGCGTCATGTGTAGTCCTGCTCCAAGCGTCCTCTCTCTACAAGAGCGATTAATATAGGGCATAGCCCTCTTTCCCAATTGTTGTTATTACAGTGTGAAGATGTTTATATCGTATTTGATTAATGAAAATACGTTTAAACCAAGAAAAGCCCTTAATCAATTACGTATGGTAAAATGTGGTTGCTGTTTTATTGAGTGAAAAAAGACCAATTTTTATCATCATTTAACAGACAAGTTATAGAAATGTCTATAGAATATTGCAACAACACCGAAACATTTTATTTTATTAAGCTAATGTAAGTTGCACATTTTACACATTATAAGTCTCAAATTCAGGAATGCATTCTAGTACACCACTTTAATGGAGTAGTAGACGGTTCAGGAAAGTAACCCGATCTTCTGTACGAAATTCTGCACAATGCAAAAAGGTAAATTAACTTCATCGCTCACATGTACAGCATGTCCCAAGGCCACATTTTCTCTCTCTCTCTCTCTCTCTCTCTCTCTCTCTCTCTCTCTCTCTCTCTCTGTCTGTGTGTGTGTGTGTGTGTGTGTGCGTGTGTGTGCAGTTCTATTACCAAGACAGAAGTGGTGTGGATGTTTGCACACATTTAAAGAATGCAGTGATTATTACGACTGCATTTATGAATCAGATGAAGATATGTGGTATGACACGATTTATGAATCAGATGAAGATATGTGGTATGACACGTCCATCACAAACATCTTTGGACCTGAGTATAGTAAATCGATGCATAAAATGAAAATTATTTTCCTTTATAATAAATTTGAAGGGCGGTGCTACAATAGGTTTTAGTCATGTTCATATGACGGAAATCCTGAAGGCACTCTAAAATGCTGTATTAATTCAGAGCATTTATTGCAATGTCAGGCGATATTGTTGTGGAGAAGGTTTAAGCCCTACATCTTATTAAAATCCAAGCAGACAGCATTGCGATTCAGCACCAAATTGCAGTTTTGAAGTTGATGAAATGAAAAAGAAAATTAAAAAGAAGAGGAACAAATTTCTGCTGCAGAACAGAAAAATCGTATTTCCATCCTTCAGAGTTGTGCGATGGATACATGCACTGTAGTATTCCAATAATGATGAAGCATCATATGTTCTGCCCTCCTGTCCTAGAGATTGAAAATGCTTTGGGCATGCCTTGGATTATACAGGAACTCTAGTAGACTGCATCTTGTGGGAATCTGTCTGCTGTGGCTTGTCTTCGTGATGTTCCAAACCACATTCCTGCATGATAGTGGCAAAATGATTAGAAAAAAGCAACAATTTAGGTATATCAATATATCAATCAATCAATCAATATATATATATATATATATATATATATATATCACCAGTCGCTGTTTACACGTTTTTAGTGCGGACATCTGTATAATGTGGACACTTATGTTCAGAACTGAACAGTCAAATTTCCTGTTAAAAAAACGTATATATTGAAGACACCTGTCAACTGTGAACACTTTTACCAGCTCTGGAGGTGGCCACAATAGACAGGTTCCACTGTATGTATTTATACGAATACATAAAAATGCATATATATTTATATTCGGGAAACATAACCAGGCAGACAGAATATCAGTAAAATTTTTCATCACTTTGTTCATAACTTTGGCATATACGTGAAGTCACTTGCAGACAAAGCGGCTTAAGAATAAAGTACCACATCTGATTCCTCCTGGAATCGTCACCAAATACAGATAACCTGGTATGGGCAAGCCGATATGCAATTATTGATGCGAATAGTGATGTGCGGCATGATGTAAATAGCCCAAGGAAGAGAGGTGATTAACCGGCGAATGAAGCAGCCAAATGAGTGAGGTGATTGATTGCTGAATGAAAGCCTCACAATGGAAGATTTGAGAGAAACTAAATAATTTGTGTGGCTGTGTGTTTGATTAAACTCATTTGATATGAACAGGTTATATGTGTGCACTGCACTGCCAGCCAGAACCCAGCAGGGCCGACCTGGCATCCTGACACTGGAAAAGGACGTGGCACCGTAAGCCCGGCAGATGCAAGCTGCCACCCTGTCACTGGGAATGACAGGCTGATGTAATTGATGGCAACTGAGCTCAGAAAGGGAGATTTTAATGCAGGTCCGCTTATATGAAGAGGGTATGATGTGTGCGTTGCAGTGGCACCCGAAACCCAGCAGGGGGAAGCTGGCACCCTGGTACTTGGAAGGGCCGTGGCACCTTAAGCCCGGCAGGGGCGAGCTGGCACCCTGGCATCAGGAAGGGGCGATCTAAATAGCGTAAAAACACTCAAAACCCGCAGGGCTGGGCTGGCAACCTGGCACTGGGAAGGACAGGGTGAATTGAAGGCACCTAAGCCCAGCAGGGGCGACATGGCATCCTGCCATTGGGAAAGGTTGAGCTGAGTGGAATTAGGGCATAGGGCATAAATGGCAACAGGAGCAAGCTGGCACCCTATCGATGACGTGTGCAACTTTCACATGAGATAACAGGCATTGTCAAATTAAGCGCAAATGAATGAATATACATAATGTATACTGGTCTACCCTTGAAATATGTGCTGGGAGACTGTGTTGTAATGGACGTGTATTGAGATATATACAAAGAGACAACCCACAGTTATATAGTCCGACTGCCAAGATCTACACAATCGATCTTTATGCAGCATATCTGTTAATTATTAATGAGCTGTTTTGGATAAATTAAATTCATGTTCAGTCAATTCAATATCTGATAAAATTCCTGAAATGCGTGAAAAGAAAACCACTGTGATACACTTGTTTGATGACTTTATTCACATGTCTCCCTGTCATAGTTTAATGTTCATGGAAATGAACCAACATGCACAATGTTTGTACTATAACGTATATACGGGAGACTAGATACATTTATTCAGAACTTTTCGACTCGAGACTTGCCATTTTCAGATTTGGTGTGCGTGATGACCAATTTCCATATGTAGAAGCAGTTTTACATTGTGATTCCCCCGTACCAAAGGATGCCATAAAAAGATAATCTGAATCATTCCAATATTGAATGTAGAAGCTGTAACAAATACAGGAGAAATTTGGAAAAAAATACAATATTTCATCATTTGCAACAATTACAGCTACCCACTATCCAAGCATTGAAGGCAGGACCGATTGTGAACCTTGTTCTATCAATTTCATGTCATGTAACGCCTACCAGCACATATATTTTGGCATTTCCTTCATATATATGTAAAGGAAAAAGTGGCCTAACTTCCACAGAAGTTGTACTTTGTATATATTGGATTAAGAATACTACAGGTGTCACATTTCTCTTTGCAAGAAATATAAAAAAGACATATTTATTGTACTTTCTCCACAGATTGCAAAAACTGTATGGAAAGGCATATACAGGATATGCTTTATTTGCCAAGCATGTGTTGTCCTTTAGTCCAATTTGTATTGTTGTCGCTTTTGTTAGTGTTCCCATGTTTTAAATTTGCGCTATATATGATGTGCCGTATTACTGGAGATCGTGTTGTTAAAACGATACTCATACAATATATTTTAAAGAGTTCCCTTATGGTGTGACAACACCCTAGTGACTCTTGGATTATATACAACATATGCTGTGACATTTATCCTATTTTAATTAGAGTATCGAGAAACTGCTGAGCAAGGCACATCATCCTCTAAATTCTGCATCTTTACATCGAGTTTTGCATGGAAACTAAATCTTGAGACTAGTGCCAATGTTTATAGAACATTGATACTGTGCTTGACCATTCTGTAATGGCATATAACCATTCCTTTTGAAGTCTTTCATTCTGAGTACACAAGTGGACGAAAAGTGACAATCATAACCGGTAGTATAGCTAATATGATATTGCCAATGTTCACACTTTTAAACTTGTGATTTACATTACCCTGCTTCATCTATGTGTCAGTAATAATCAGTCAAATCATAGGTTAATTTGGCATTCAGTGCTATTTAATTATGTAAATGCTATATTGATAAATATTGCCTGCATATTGGATGTATCAAGATTATTATCTTGTGTACAAGCACCCATGTATATGTGTCTTTTCTGAAGGACTGAAAAAAATTAAAATGCAGCAACCGACTTTCATTTAAACGTCCTGTGGATTGACCATGTTCAAATTTGATACATGGGTGACTCACGGGATGATCTCCCTATGTAGTGCGATTTAAATAAATGCAAGTGAAAATAATACTTTTATTCACATGTTTGTTTTAAAAAATGACTGCGCCTTCAGTCGTCGCTTTACGTTCATTTCCGACATCCACAAGGCACGAAAGGCTTGTGACTTCACAGACGCAACACCGCTAGCTAACAAGGAAGACTCCGACCAATCTAGGGAGCTTTGGCTGTCAAGTGTCACTTAGTTTAAACATATTTTATTGAACCTTTGTCAATATAAGGCCTTTTCCTTCTCCCCAATTCCTTTCCTTCCTGGACAAAATATGTTTAAACCAACAGGATTAAAAATGCGTGTAGAAATATTCATTTTCACCCCTGTTCCCGCCCAGGAGGGGTTGGTGTGTTGCTGTTAATTGTAACGATACAAGTTCTACAGCTTGTTTACATTCCGCCAAAGACCTGAAATTACGGAGAGCGTGGACCCGCACAGTCAACATTTACAGGGACAAGTTTCAAGACCCTGGTAACCGATCTAACCCATGTAGCAAACGTTTTATGGATAGTTACTTTGACTTGTGAAATATGATGATAATTAGGATAGGTTTGGTACGAAAAAGCGGCTGCTGTTGCCAAATACGGTCCCATCACTGGCCAGTGGAAGGATTCATGGTTAATGAAAAAACCAGGAAAAGTGATTCATTGTTTTTTTTTTTTTTTGTTTCGTTTTGGTTTTTGTTTTGTTGTTTTGTTTGTTTCTTTGTTTTCTTTCTTCCCACTATTCAAAATTAATCTTCAGTGTTATTCAGGTTTGAAAGCTTGCATAACAACAAATATAGCTCCAGTAATTCTTCGACTGTTACAATGTATCACATAATTATCAATCGAATGTCAGAGTGACAATGCTGGTCTAGGATGTTGTTACAAAGTAATACCGTAACAAAACTTCAGTGTGTTTAACCATTTTGATTTAATTGATGGAAAAATGGGTGGACAATATGGACAAGCAAGGACCAATCTTGTTCCATACTCAGGCCTAGAGTTAAACAGTCTATAACAGGTTAAGTAAGCTGGCCACTGTTATGTGTATGCTCAGTTACTACTGTATATTGCGAGGTGTTTAATCCCATAACCAGATAACATTTGTTCAGATAGCCACCACATAAACGCCTCATCTACACAGCTGGCAAGACCAGTAGGCGACTGGCCTTTCATCTTTTTCAGTCATGTGCCACTGTTTGTGACATTCGACGGCTAGCTCCCAATAATCGAGTGTACAAAATTCCATCTCATTGTACCTTTGTCCTTCATATGGAACCATAAAATAAGTCAGTCACAGGAAATTATTTGCCACTGTTACATAATGGATATAATATGAAATAAAGGATATCATAAACACCTGCACGTATGACAATGTATATGGAAACGCAAATTACTGCCCTCCAAGGGTCGTGAGGTTACCGCCGGGTAGGAGTTATACGGGTAAAAGGCTCCGAAACATGTTGAGTAGTTACCCGCTGAAGACCCTTTAATTTATTTGGGCTGATACAGCCTATGTCAAAATTTTACAGAGGAACGTGTGCAATATAGACAATAGTAATTCCATATATATACAGGTTAGACAGGGACAGGTTAGCTTATGGAGAGTAAAGAGTTCGAACTGCGGAATAGGATATTGACTACTAGGAAGTGGTTCTGGGCAAAAAGACACAAACACAATACTGATATTGAAAGCTTTATTCATATATGCAAACTTATGTTTAATCATCCATAGACCACACATATGGGAAGGGAAAATTAACTGCTTGTTTAGACTTTTATATACCGTAGGAGTATCCCTTAGGTGTTTCCGTGAATGGTAGAATTTGAAACACTACAATACATGGCCCATCCTCAGGCTAGTTCCAATTTATTGCATTCATGCGTGTTCTTGCAAGATGGAATTTTATACGTTTTTATAGAAACTATCTCTTTTATCATTACCCAGACGGCAAGTTGGGATCCTCTAGCTGTCCCAAGGCTCCAGTCCCTGCAGTTCTGGTGACAGAAGGGTTCTGGTCGTCCCCTCATGTATGTAAGGTTGAATGATCTTTTCGTCTGCTGCTTCAGCTTTTCAAATTAATTCTCCTCCATCGTCATCAGGCCTCGTCTATAAAAAAACTCAATTCATACTCTCCGGAATCACTATGCTTTGTTGTATCTGCCATAACGCTTGACAAACTGAAGGTTCTGCGGTTTGGAACACATACACCATGGCCAGCGGGTTACGTTTGTGACGTCAGTAACACTTTCCCACATCGTGCCATGATAGAAGAAAATTCGCGCGCTTTCCTGTCGCAAATGTGATGCACTTTTTGCGTTAAAAACACTATTCAAAAATGAAATTTAACATTTTTGTTTTCAGATATCATGTCTAATGACCCTAAACATCAACTTTCCAATTTGTGTTACCCATTCAATCGACAAGACTTTTAAAATGTTACCTTTTAATCTCTTACCATATCAATAATTATGCAATGCCCTTTTATTTGGGTGCTGAACAGGTGAGAACACAAATGTGCAATCTATCAGTGGCCGGAGTTTGAAGAACCTCTGGCAATATGAATAACCAATGGAAAGCTAATTTGGGCGATCTTTTAGTATAAGTTGTGCTGCGGTCATATGTATTACTTTTAAGGCTATGAAATCATCATTCATCATCATTCATTCTCTTTCTCCTGATAGCTTCATGGCCGCAGTTCAACAACATGAAAACTATAAGTGATTCATACCAAATGATGCCTAAATTAAATCTCGTTTCTTTTTGCCTGCTCATATTTGAACATCAAATGTGCCAGGTTAAATCACTTTCATAGCTATGCATACTATCTAAAGAAGATACGAAAAGCATTTAATGAGGCAGGTTTTTTTGAAATAGCTCGCTGTGTTTCTTCGCTGTCTGTCTGTCATCTTTATCTCTTTCCCTCTCTCTGTGTCTCACTCTCTCTCTCTCTTACCGATTCATAGAATACACAAATTAGAGTAAGTTTTCTCTTTTTTGAAAAGACTATTTTACCTTTGTCATTATAGGGCATTTGACATATATTTAAGCTAAGGTTTTGATATTGAGTAAACTTGACTTAATTACCAAAGCCACGGGGCCACTGGTGATTTTACTGTTGGTGTGATTACCTATTTGAACTAGGCCTTTGGTTCTTGAGCCAGTACTTTGATATTTGTGAGTGAGTCTACAAGAAAGGTAGCCTTGACCTAATTCCAAAGGTCGCAGAGTTACTCAATCTGATGTATGCAGCATCAAATGAGAATGGAAACCTTAAACACTGTCATCTGAACCCACAACTTTTTGTCGTGGGTGTTATGTTTATATATACTTTGAAACAGATGTTAGCAATCAATGCCTTTCAAAAGCAATCCTCAACTTACCGAAACTTGTCTGCATTTCGCGAGTATTTATTCACGATTCAGAATAGTACATGTGAAATGCTCAACAGTAACATGTACTTAATTCGCCCGGGACTTAATATCAGAAATAACGCAGATTTTAATGTGTTCCACCGTTTACTGTTTCTGCTGCCCAACATTTGATCAGCCATTGTGCTCGACTGGACCCAAATCTGAATTTTGTTATGTGAGTATTTGTTTTGATCCGCTTAATCGCAATGTGATTCAAATTGCGATTATTGACCAGTGATGCCCTCTCGGGGCCGAAAGTCTGAATACAAACGCGTGAATACATTTCGCCACACGGTGCAAGGACGTTTCACATTAGTTCAGCTATTTGTAATCGTTATTTTTCCTTGATTTTTATTTGAAATATAGGTTAGGGTGACATTTAGCTTTGCTTTTCTAAATGATCACTGTTAGCATATTGCCAACATTCATTTCAGAAGCAAAAAGGTTGTTACAATGTAAGACAATGTAAGTTTAGAGAGTACACTTGAATTTAAAATGGAAATTGTTTGACTCTGTGTTTTGGAGTATGGAGTCCACTTCATGTTGTCAGCAATTCATTTAATCACGACCGTGTAATTGACACAGAAGCATGCCCCATGAGGAAAAATTGTGAAAAAATGATTGCCAAAAAGTATCAGATAACGTTTCAGAGAAGCTTCTACACATACGGCTTTATAAGTTTGAATTTTGCCATTTCTCATCCGTGAGCCATTTCCTGCTACAGATTTTCGCCAATGAATATAAAGCGTGTTGATACTGCACTCTTCTCAATATATATATATATATATATATATATATATATATATATATATATATATATATATATATATATATATATATATATATATATATATATATATATATATATATATACATATATATATATATATATGATTATACATATAGTCATCTTTGTTGTGTCAAATATGATCAGAGATCAAGACTACTGATATGTTATAGTCAGGAAGCCAAAGGCTGATTTTTTGGAAGAACCTTGACTTTACGGATTTTTTTTTTTTTACACTTGATTCTGCGTCACCTTGACCTTTGAGGACCTAAAAAATGTCCAACTTGAGTTAGGCATCATCCCAAACTTGTATTATACCAAAACCGTTACCAAATTTGGTCAAAAGGTTACCACAAATAGTGAATCCTTGTGAGCAGCTGCGTCCGGGATCCATATTGCCCACCATCTTGAATTTTTGAAAATGCTCAAGGGTAAAGCCAATTTACCCGACAGTTTATGTTTGTATGACATCTTAAGTTGTAAAATCAAGTGTGAAAAAAAAATCCGTCAAGGTAAATTTCCCAAAATATCAGCCTTGGCTTCCTGACTAAAATTAAATGCAAGATGTAAATGGACTATTCCACATGAAAACATGAAATAGGAGAACTAGTTTTAATGCATGAGATTGGACTTCCTTGGTACTAAACAGGATCCAGGGTGGTGGAGTGTCATCTTTATTGCGTGAAATATAATAGTTAACATCAGTGGTAATGATCTGGTCTACGCACCGTAGTGTTGTATTGCTATAATTCTGCCATTCCATGGTATATACTTGCACTTGTTTGGTGAGACCACTATAAAATTTTCCTTGTTGTTGAGTGGTGTCGCTGTCCGGATCTGTTCTTTGTTAAGTAACCACAAGAGGTGCCTGATCTCTTTCTGGGTGAATATAAAAAAGGGTGCATGACCCCTAAAGGCGAGAGCGCATCGTGACTGCAGGCGGACGCTGACGTGTTTCATATTTCATGTTTGCCTTGGCTTTCAAGGATATCTCTCCTGGGGCTTTCATGGGGTTATCTCCCGACTATTTTGCTTAAATGGCCATATATTGCCCACTGCGTAAGTTTTCATTGCAATTTATCAATTTTGGTATTTCACTGATATTTCCCACTTAAAGCGCATATTTTTTTTTTTACATTTGCAATATTTTTGTCTAACTTCACAGCATGAGGAGTATACGTGCGGCTTATTTACGGTGTATTTGGCACTGCGCTTGGAAGTCAGCTGCCCTGCTGATCGAGATTTTGACGCGTAGACTGGCGCGCATACAGCATTTTTCACAGTCGCTTACATTAAACATAGCTTGAAGCCTCATTACTCTTATCAAATGAGTTTGACGTATTTCGCTGCGGCATTTGATAACGCGTGTCACTGTTTAGTGTAAATATATATATAATATATATATATATATATATATATATATATATATATATATATATATATATATATATATATATATATATATATATATATACTAAAAGTAAGAAACTATATGTATATATATGTATATATATATATATATATATATATATATATATATATATATATACTAAAAGTAAGAAACTTATTTAACGGTTAAATACATACCTTTGTCATGTGATGGTACACAAGTATTGATATGTGCTATGTTATACAGTCTGTAATGCTCAATATCAGAAAAATGATGAAGAATTTTGATGTGAAGTATTTATACATATTCACGCGCCACGGTACTACGTATGGTAGTATATATTTGTAGCAAGACGCTCCACTGCGCCGAAAGTATACACGGTTCAAATAACATGGTTGAAGTAAATGTTTAAATGACACAAATGTATTATTACGCGCGAATAAGATGAATTTCATGGATGTAAATTGCATAACTTTCTATGTTAAAGTTGTTTCATGTGAATCAAAAACAAAAAGAAGCTATTTACGCGATTTGTGGGATTCGTGTTCACGAGTTTAATGCATTGCAGATATCGAATCAACTAGTGAACATTTGAATATATATTCCAGTTTTGTGGAACTCATGGACACGACAGGTGGTGTACACAGTGGTTAAGTGTTCTGACCTAGCCGGGGGCAAGTCATGTGGACGGTTCGTGTATCCAATAAAAATGAATAATAGTGGTCAGCCTACGTGCTTCGGGTCTTCGTTTTCTATTTCACCATAACAGGAATCACACGTGCACACACTGCTGTGGAAGAAAAATATAGTACTCGAAGCAGTGCTCCAGAATGTGGGCTTAATTAC
>OZ026628.1:49134635-49197135 GCA_964020975.1 Hermodice carunculata | reverse complement strand
AAGGAGGAGTTGCCTTTTATGAATGACTGCTTGTCTGAAGTCAGAAGTGAAATTAATTTTGTCAGTTTGGTATTGGAATATATATGTTGCAGCTTCGGTAACTCTTGAATCCGTTTGCGGTCATTGCTGGGCCGAAATTTGTCAATATGGGTAATGTTTTTCTGAATCATATGCTATAATGGCCTTTATTTATCCCCGAAGTCAAATTCACCATATTTGCACTCAACGCGTCATGTCATTACAAATACAATTCTGCAGAAATGAGGGTAACATGCTGGCTCAGCGAGGTATGTCTTGACACGAAAAGTCATATTTCATGACATGACGGCACATCAGTGCAAAATATCACAGGTATGCACTTCAAAGGAAATGCAACGTAGCCGCAAGTTCATCACCTTGCATACTGACTTCAGGTGTTTGCCATGTATACGCACCCAGATGATGATGATGATGATGATGATGATGATAATGATAATTATAATACGAATAGTTATATTTATTAAAATAATATAAATAAAGGTTCAGCCAATTATATCACACATAGCAAGACCTCTTTTCAGCCAACAAAAGTAAGTAAGTAAGTAGCCTTTATTTCGAACCTTAGGTCCATATAGGAACGTATACAGTTACAAATATAACATAGAATTAAAAGGAACTAAAAATGAAAAGGGTGGGTGTCTATGTGTGTTTGGGGAAATATTCTATTGTTTGATATGTTGAAAAGACCAGTTTGAAATAACCAGTCTCCTTCTAATAGGTGACTGCCTGTATCAGGTCAGGAATTAAATTTACTAACATTAGCATTCAAAGATAAATGTTTATATTTTGCTATTGCTTGAATTTCTGCTGTTTGAGTTTTTAAAAATTGCTCCCATTGTGGTTTCTTAACTTATGCATCATATGTTTTATTAAACTATTTGTGATTGAGTCCCCTAGTTTGCAATAAGGCCTACTGTGCACCATTGCTTGTGACACTGTGAGTGGATGTGATGAAGGATGATGAAATACTGTCACCAACGTGGCCATGTAGATTAAGGTCTGCAAGCCCTCCCAGATATCTTAACTTTGGTGCTACGTGTATAGGTTGTACATTTCATTTAAGTTATATGTGGCCATTATTTGCGTCTATTGCAATGATCTGCTGTCTGGGAGACCATTTATTCCAATAATCCCTGCTTGTACATCGAGTTTCAGTGAAATGTTCTGACAGTGACAAATCTTTATGACAAATGATATGTAGATCCAGAAGTGTATATTATGCAGACATGGCAGATACAGCAGACGAAAAGCCAGCAATCCAATTGTGTATCATGTACTTATTTCACTTGAAAAGCATCATATTTTGATTGTTTGATGGCTTGTATAACGTTTACACCATTCCATAGTCAAAAAGAAGACTCGTCACTTTTGCATGAAACCAATATTTAGTACATCTCTCTGTCGTCATTGGATGGGGTGGGGGCAGTGTAGATCCTAATTCAAAATGAGTAAACTTTCAATTCCGCCATAACTAGGATAAAATCTTCAATGTCAAATTTCCCAGGAAAATAAATATTTAAAGATTTCCACAAATAACTACGTGGCCTACGTTTTAACGTTTCAAGAGCTGGTAAGAACAAACATTTTAATTTTTACAACTATCATGAGTGTCGTTTTCGTACTTCAAAAAAAGTGATAGTAATAGAAGTACCAGGAGTATTTTGAGAGATTAATTAAATGTCCATTCCCCAAATCATGCAATTCTGATGGAAGGGTATAATATAATTCAAAACTACTGTGAACGATTTGTTTTACCACAATGGTATAACCGGAGCAGGAATCACTTCTGAGTTCAGTACTGGCGCAAAACGCTGATTGATGTGAAATTATAAAAGGAAAAGCAAGACATGCAGTATATACATCTATATGTTGATACAGTGCTGACGAATTATTGCTACTGGGAGTTTGTATCAACAATGAACGGAAACATATGTCCGTCCAGTTATTTCTTATGTACATACATAATGGAAACCAGGTGTGCTGGACTGTATCGTTTAGCAAAAGTACATTTATGTAATAATAATAATAATAATAATAATAATAATAATAATAATGATGATGATGATGATGATGATGATGATGATGATGATGATGATGATGATGATGATGATGATGATGATGATGATGATGATGATGATGATGATAATAATAATAATAATAATAATATTAATGTCCCATATACAGGTGATCCTATGCAAATACAGGTTTCGGATATACTAATGCATTAAAAAACCAAATGTGCGCCTGTTCTATTGCATATATCAAAGAATATGAGGCAAATGATGTCCGGAAAAATGTTCTTTGACGCAAACTTTGTCTCCATCAAGTGGGTATACTGTGCGCCAGTTTTTAAACAAAATGAACAGAACCGATTCGTAGAATACCAGTTATAAACTAGTTTTGTATGCAATTTCTTTTCATGTAAATGTGGGGATCCAGGACATAAAAAAATCCAACTCATGGTAGATCACTGTAATATTTAGAACCCTACCCCCCGCATAATGCTCGCTCCCTTACATTAGGGACCACTTTACTGTGTTTATGTACCATTGGTATTTTGCTGGATAAGGCACTATAGCAATACATGCAGGGGCAGATCTAGAAATTTTGCAATGGGCGGGGGGCCTGAGTGTTGGAGCTGGGTGTGTGTGGGGGGGGGGGGAGCCCACAACCTCCCTCCCCCAGATATGAGGTGGTGGCCCGATGGGAGTCTTGTGGTGTTGTCAGCCTATGATTTCTACATTTTGTATATAACATTTCCTTCCATTAAAAAAAACAAAACAAAAAACAAAAACAAAAACAAAACAAAAAAAAAAAAAAAAAAAACTAAAAAAAAAAAACCCCCAACATTTAATTAGCATTTCTGCTATACACACAACATTCATTGCATTTTAATCACCTGCATTTTTAACCTGCATTTTTAATCACATTTTTGCTACTGCAGAATAAAGTTTATAAGCGTAAATGTACTTTACCAAATATAAAAAACCACTTATTATACGACCACTTGATTCTGGTGGAAGGGTGGTCCTGAATTGCAGATATAAGATTGAACATAACAAGACTACATGTCATCTGAAATAGATTATATTCATTTCAAGCAAATTAGCTCCTTTTATGTGATTGAATAACATAAAAATTTATTCATCATGTATGAGGTTGATGGAGGTACAAGTCATGTTATAAAGTCTAATAAATAAATACATTTTTGGAACCTCTTCCATCCGCAATTGTAAATCCATATTTTACATGATACACCATGTAGTATGCAATACAGAGTAGAGCCCAGCGGCAAGGAGTGGTGTCAAGCAGCAGACAGCATCTAAGTAAGGCCTGCCACTAGCTACCACCATGTGCTGCTGCCTGCTGCGGGCTGCTGCTGACCTCCAGTCAACCACAAACCCGTCTACCGGTTTTTTGTCGGCAGCCAGATTCGGGCGGCGGTGTCCAGAACTTCTGCCGCTGGGCGCCACTATGTGCCGCTGGGCGCCGCTATGTGCCGCTGGGCTCCGGTATGTGCCGCTGGCCGTCACTGCCCCCCACTTCACGCTGGTGGCTGCCGCTGTTTGCTGCCACAGCTGGTCATATGCGGTGAAAAGCAGTTTTTTTTTAAATTGTGATAATGAAGTGTACTCGAGGAAAACATATTCCAATTTATACACAACCAACAATACACAACCCGTTATTTTGATAACTTTGGGGACACAAAAATAAAATATTTAATTCTGATGCTGCTAAAAGTTAATATCAAGTTAATTTTAAAACACATTGTTTTGTCGTGTCTTCCGATTTATGTGAGCAGCAAATTATTTTGCGAAATTTGAAAGCAGCCAAAAAGATATCATCAAGGCAATATTACACTGCCTGCCTATTACTGCCAATTTGTTGGTACGATATTTCATTGAATGTACAAGTGGCTGTACCTTTGCATTTAAAAGATTGTGATCTTTTTGACAACACGCTATCCACTTTTCAGTGTCGTTGTTGTACATATAGAAAGGGGTTATATAAAATGCTCTCGGTTCTCCAATGCGTTTTTGATCCGACAAAGTTCTTTTAAAACCTTGACAATAACCTGACATTGATGCTGCTGCTAAGAGAACAGTTAAACCCCAGTTGATAATCAGCCACCTAAATACATGATGTGCATCTATAATTCACAAATTCTATCATGAGATGTCATGGTAGAATAACTTTCTCTGCCAGTGGTAGACTGTTGCTAACTCTTTTCTCTGTTATATCATGGTGGTACGAAGTACTCAGACGAAACGTGTATACATGCGATTTTAAGATCAATCTAAATACAAAACGACTCCTATGGCAGTAGTTAAGATGCACAGTGAAGACATAAATTTGGGCCACTAACATAAATGTATGGCCTCAGGGATTTCTCAGGACCTATGTCGCAATTCTTGCTATGCTGAGCATATGTCTATTGCTTGCAAAGACCTCAACTGTGTGCTTTGATTACATATCAAATTTATAACTGCTGTCAGCATGCCCCTTGACCCAAACTTGCAAAATTAATGATTGTCATAAAGAATCAGATAATTGTACAGTCAATCTATAACAACTAAACTTTCCTTAACTATAATTGACACATGTTCTTTTATGAGCAATTTCCAGCGTAAGATCTTCAGTGAAGCAAATAAACCTATGATGCACTTTCACACTTTCAATTTGTTAAGGAAATGTCTCCTACCTACTGCTATGTTACTGTAGCTTTCCTGTAGTTCGTGGAAGGGTACTTATCGTTACTAATTGTAACACACACACACACACACACACACACACACACACACACACACACACACACACACACACACATATATATATATATATATATATATATATATATATATATATATATATATATATATATATATATAAGATTAGGAATCAGAAGCATAAGCAGCTTGTTCCACATGGACACAGGAGGTGAACCAGGGAATAATGTTGGGTGTCAGAGATATAAATGTTAAATAAGTTGATCATGTCATGGAGCTGTGCTTATGCATATGCCTCGCAGCAGGTTTTAGATACCTGGATCGTTTGTACTAAAACAGATGAAATCTCCCTGACGGCTGTGACTTAAATGAAGGTAGTTAGAATCCAAGACGCAATTTTCTGCGTTATTGATGAAACTAGGGCAGGTATGGCATTTTGGTGTTTGGCCCTTTTTCTAAATAGGTGCTGCTTGGTGATCAAAGTATTCTGGGAAGACTAAATTTGTATTATCTAACATTGAAAAATATTGTCCAAAAGACAGTATGTGTATATAAGTTTGTATTGTAACTATTGATCTACTGTTCACTCAATCAAATTTGCTAACACAGTGAAGCATTTATAAGGCCGACGTCATGCGTGTGAGCCAACGAAAATAATTTTTATGAAATTCCTCTCACCATTCATTAAATGCTATAATAAAGAATATATGAAAAATACCTTTTTTGTGTCTCCGTCCAATTTAGGCATTCGAGCCACAGACCAAAAAATTGATAATGCTCGCAAATTTAAATGATACAATTTATATAAAGCCACTGAAATGACATTTTTGATCCTCTTTTATGTTCTTTGGTCACCTTACAATTACTCCGTCATATAAACCTGCTTCCTTACAATACATCAGTGAAAAGCAAATAAGTTTTGCATAACATTAGAGCTGCTGATAATTTACCTCACTTTAAAAGGCAACGTGAACAATTACAGTATGTCTCATCTCTATACATTTTACCTCAAAAGCAGATCTACTTTGATGTTCAACCAAGGAGTAGAGAAAACATATATAGGATTTTATTAAGTTTTTACATAATATGCAGTAAAACCAGAGACTTACAAGTAACTGAAAGTAACTTTGCATTCAAATATAAAGTATTCTTATCTATGCATTTCCATTAATCCAATAAACCAAGGATGTTGTTCAATTAAATTTTACTTCTTCAGTTGGTTACAATATTTGCTTCACAATTAGACAAGTAATCATTTTACTTTAGCAAATATATCGCTTCAACTTATTAAAGTATTAATATATTGACCTCAAATGTGCAACAAACTAAAGGTTATGTATTGAATTAAAAGTGAGTGTCTCAGATTTTCCTATGTTTGTTCAGCTTTCTCACCAGAGTTGATACAATGTGGTTTCCCTTTGATGTGTCAACTTTGCAAAAAAGAGCGGAATATCTGAATATGAGGAACAAAAACAAAAGTTCAAAATTCCCAACACACTTTTTACATGTGTAGGGCATTCTATACTTTACCGCTAATTTGACATCAAAGCATACTGAAATGTCATATATGAAGCCAAATTTGTATTAAAGAATGAAAGTCACCTTTATCAAGTTTAATAATTGTCGTGCAAACATTGTGGCTACTAAACAGTACTACATTACCACTGAATTAATATACACGTTGTTTCCTGTAAAAAATATATGCTTTATAGATATTTTCATAGCATATAGAGAGTTATCAAAGGAAACGTGTCCCTAATCACTAAAGCCAATGGTAGCTTGCCATATATCATTTATTCAGATACACCACATTACAAGACTAATTTGTAATCTCAAAGTCACCATGTTGGGATTCTACTTATCTGTAAATGTTTCTGTAATGAAGCATTGCGACCAGTTCATAAAATACTCCCTTATTTAACTCTTTACTAACACGTTTCTGCATTTGCATAACATTTTATGTTCTATATTAGGTGCACTTCCTTATCAAGACCCACTTTTTCGTCGTTACGTTTCTTTGAATTTGTTGGTACTTTTTAATGTAGAGATCTTTCATTGTGTATACCACTGGAGTTGCTTCAATTTAAACTTACATGGAGTTTTTCAACCTTTAGAAGTCATTTTCTATATGTATGCCAAGTTTGCTACCAAGAAAATGCTTGGGACTTGCGATACCTTAAAAATACCTCATTGAACAAATAGATTGTGTGAAAATCATGGTGTTGAAACCTTCTTCACTATCTGTATTGGTAACAACCACATATCACATATTATATGTATATCCAAGTCTCATAAGTCTCATACTTAATATGGGTCTTTACATAACGTTTTATCGCCATCTTTCTTTGGAAGATAAAGACAAAAACGTACTGCTCGGTAAGAGAAACATCGAGTAGCAACTCAGAGATTTCTGGTTTGTTGCGGGACTCTATCCAGCTAAAGAACAATAATAACTCAAAGAGTGACACCTGTGATCAGAAAAAAAAAGGATTATGATTTTCACAGACCACGGTAAGTCACACACATTATTATCATGCCTAATGTTATTTAAACATTTCGCATTTGGGTGTTGGATGTGCCAAGATTCAAACTGGATATCTTTGAGTTACACTTTTTTGGACATTCGAACATACCACATGCAACCTTACTGCAGGAGCTGTCACTCTTATGGTCTGTGGGATGACTCAAGTGGAACAAGTTTTGTCAATGTAAGGAAAATCTTCAACTCTTCCTTTAAGTCTTCCTCTCCTTCGTCTGCCTTTTCTTTATAATAATAGTAACAATAATAATAATTATAATAATAACAATGAAAACAACAATAATAATATTAATAATAATAATAATAATAATAATAATAATAATAATAATAATAATAATAATAATAATAATAATAATAATAATAATAATAATAATAATAATAATCTTAATGATTTTTCCAGCCAATCAAATAAAATGCACACCATAGTACATATTTTAGGGGAAGTTTCTTTGTGCATTTGTTCAAATAATATGTGAAGTGTTCGTCCCTACAATTGAGTTTAGGAGCTTGCAATCATTTATAAAATTGGTAAATTGTCATCTTTACTCCTAATGTTCTACATAGGGTTTAGCATTAATCAGCTGACCCCCCCCCTCAAAAAAATACCAATGGGTCCCAATCAGCGCCTCTTTGGTAAATGTGACTTTGACAGTTATTAGGTTAAGGTAAACTGCATATATAAAAGAGAAAAGAACTGGTGCCAGGGTAAAACACGTTAGAATGAATTAGAAGGCATATGATTAATCTGATGTGGAAGGAAGAAGGACAAACTTAATATTAGTTCAAATCTATACATACTTTATAGCAATGCTTTTATTTAAAGCATATATGCCTTTTCACTGAAACATGTAAACAATACGGAGTAGTTATGTCCAACCCAACTTTCCTGACCTTTATTCAAATTCATTGTCCAAACAATTTCTTAAATAAGATGGCATTAATTGTCCCTATCTCTGTCTGTCTGTCTCTCTCTCACTCCTCCTGTTTTCTATTTCCACGGCCTCTGTCCCTCAGATCAAAAGAGATGTCCTACATTGCAAATGATACATTTCCTGGCGACATAGATATCATTCTAAGTTTTACCTTCTGAAAGATGATACGTATTTGATTTCATTTATACATGCTATGTCAAACTATACTCCAGACAATAATCTGACTAGAATTAGTCCTAATCATCAAAATCTATGTAGAGACACCAAATGGGGGGAATGTGATTTCCAAATCATTGCCCCTGAATAAAACTCAAATGTGGACCACCCCCTTTGCTAAAAAGGATGGAATTTACAGTTTACAAAACTTTCATTCTTGATACTTTGACTGTGCCCTATACATATGCATAAATTGTTATGCTAGGGAAGTTACCGGGAAGCGTTAGTGGAACTGTGTTAAACACACACAGACATACACACACACACGCACACAGACACACACACACATACACACGTAACACAATAACCTGAGTGCACTACCCTGAAGGAAATCAGGAAGATTAGATAAAGTCCTTATAATGATAATCTTTAAGCACACCTTTATGTCAATAAAAGGAAGTACCATCATCCATTTGCAACAAGTTTTCTGTTTTATTACAGATTTTGGTATTATCACTTATATGTTTTTCCGTCAGTACGTTCATATTATGATAATTGTCTGTTTAACAGCTTAGATTCATTTTGTTAGCGTTAATAACATGAATCAAGAGTATAAACAGAAACACACAAAGCAACTCACCAAATTCATTTTGCAAACTGGGGATTTATTGTCCTTATAGCACATATGTGCCGAAACCTATAACTGACTGAGTCTTAAAATGAATATAAGGGGGCTCTGTAAACTTTTATAGCAGTCAGGTAAAAACATATTAGTAGGGATCATATCTGCTCAGCATTGAGATGATTTCCGCCAACATGGGTACTCTTGTCTGCTTGCAAAATCCTTCTTTTCCATGAAGTACTTTTTATTTTATTTTATTTATTTTTATTGCTTACAATTGGAAACTTTTAAGTTCAAAAAGTAATATAACCTTGTTTTGTGCGATGTTCGTTCTGTGTCCTTGATATTGAAGGACAGAACTCTCTTCAATTAATTAATTCCGTTAATTTAGCCACTCCTTTCTTAATGATATCCATGATTCCTGCTGCTTCAATTCGTGCTGCAGTGGGCAGATATCGACTGCCACTTAACGCAGGTTGGGCCCTCTGTGCTACGGCTATAGCTGCCAATCCCAACAGGACCAAGACCAGTATCCACAGACGCATGGTTATTTCAAACTGTAATCAAAACCGTTCAACTAGAGAAGATTTTATTGGACACAGCTGCATCCATAGACTACATTTCGAAAAAAAATATGTTTTTCTCTCAAGGCTTATTGTTGGATAAATTCTTTATCCTTTCTATTTTTAATGTTGTATAATTGCAAACAGTTCTTTTTATTATGAGATTTTACAACCAAATTAGTCATCAAGAGATATCAACATGATTTGGTTTGAACAGGTAGAATAATTTGCTTTAGTCTTCAATTTAGAAGACACGGGCTTTAATGCATGTTGCAGATCAACAAAATAATCCCCATGTAAAGGCAGCATTTACGCAAGTAGCTTCAATCTAATGAAGGTAAACACTTCATACTTGGAGATACAAATGTTGCATGTGTGCCGTTAATTTTAGTTCAAAACACCTACTATTTGTCCTTCCATAGTAACCACAATATACGTTTGTTACTACATTCGTAATATTCATTACAAAATGTTTGCTATTCAAGCAACATAGACATCCAATCCATAAGAAACACGATTTCCACAATGTCTTTAACAAGAGCTAACATGCATGAGTATATCTATATAATTGCAGGTACTAAAACCTATCTTCCAGAATTTGTTACCACTAGACTTTTTGCCCATTTTTGCCACTTCCATTAAAATAAAACCATAGTTTCATGTCTTACCCTGCATGCCCAATTATATAGGGACTACAGCAAAAACTGAAATTTGTAATGCTATTACTTAACAGTCTTTAAAATATGTGAAATTCGCCAACTGTAGTGAGGTCCTATGTGGCACAAAAATCGTCAAGTATCAATTTTTAAAAATGTTTATCTATTTTTTTTTTTACAATCAGGATCTAAGCGCATCTTTACTTACCTTGTTGTCAATTGCAAGGAACTCCAAGATGGACAAGAGAGACTGTTCTCTGTGTGATTTCCGAAGAACTTCCTGGCAACAATGGTCGCGTCAAGTCATCCTACATAGCCTTTATTGATCTATACCTACTGCATGTTATCATTCAAAACATATAGGCAGCTAACATTTGTATTGTTGTCTGACATTGACAAAACAAGATGCAGATGTGTAGGTATTTCCGGCTATGGTTCATACACACCCCTTAAAGCAGTTTATTCACCAGTACTTGCAGTTAGATAAAATTATGTACGCAATGTATGTCTTGTTTTCTGTATGGTTCCTCCATGCATTAACCTATTAGTGCCAGTATAGCTTATCAACATATGGAAATGAAGGGAACCAGATTTTTTTACGCAAGCAAGATGGGATATGGGGAGTAACCATTTAACTGCACCTAAAGACATTCGCCAGACCCGTGCAAAAACAAGCATTGCACTAAAAAAGAGCTACTTTATGTGCTCCGGTATCTAATTTTTGCATGGGTCTTACAGATGTTTTTAGGTGCTGTTATATGTTAAAATCCCATATCCCATCTTGCGTACATAGACAAATCTGGTTCCTTTCATTGCCATATGCTCATAAGCTATACTGCACCAAAAGATCATCTGTATGGAGGTACCGTACCAAAAAAAAGATAAACACTTCATACATATATTATCTAAATACAAGTACAGATAAATTAATCGCCTCAAGGGGTGTGCATGAATAATACCGCGAAATACCTACACATCTGCATCTTATTTTGCCAATGTCAGACAACAATACAAATGTTAGCTGCTAATGTGTTTTGAATGATAATATGTAGTAGGTATGGATCAATAAAGGCTATGTAGCATGACTTGACAAGACGATTCTTGCTAGGCAGTTGCTCTGAAACCTCCCTAAGACCTGTCTCTGTCGTGCATTTGGGAGTTCCTTGTAATAGACACCAAGGTCAGGACAGGTGCACTTAGATCTGATTGTAAAAATAGCAAAACAAAAACAAAAACATACCGTTCTATACTGGACGAATTTTTGTGCTAAAAAGGACCTCTTAACTGTTACACAATTTTAAACACCTTGAAAGACCACCAAATTTAATGCGTTAGAAATTTCGATCTCTGCTGTAGTCTTTCTTCAATTGTAGTATACAAGGTTAGGTATGAAATTATGCTTTCATTTTCAAACAAGAAAAAAAAACAACTGTTTTAACTTTCAGAATAGGGGTACTAGTACGTTCAATTATATAAGTGTTTGAACTCTTGATTCATGTTATTAACGATAAATATGCATCTAAGCTGTTAATAACCAAAGTTCAAAAATAATTTTGATAGAATGTGAAGATAAGGTTTTCAAGCTCAAGCATCATAGTTTGATTGGAAATAATAGGGATTGTTATCATGATATGAGAGTATTGACCTAGAGATATGTAAATGATGTAACCAAATTTGTAGCAAAACAAAACTTTGTTTCAAATGGATGATTGTCCATCCTTTTATTTAAATGAAGGTGTGTTTAAAGAGTATCATTATAAGGACTTTATCTGATCCACCTGATTTCTTTCAGGGTAACGCATTTATGTTTTGTGTGTGTGTGTGTGTGTGTGTGTGTGTGTGTGCACCAGGGTTTCACTGATGCATCCAGATAATTTTTCAAGGACGACTATTCATGCATATATATGTGGCACATTCAAAGTATTAAAAAAAAGATAAAGTTTTGTAATCTGTAAATTGAATCCTTTTTAGCAAATTTTTAGATGACCTACTTGTGAGTTCTTTTTAGGATCAATGATTCTGAAAGCATATTTTCCCCCATTTGGTGTCACTATATAGATTTTGATGTTTAGGACTGGATCTATGCAGATTATTGCCCGAGGTATAAGTTGACATAGCATGTAATAATGAAATTATATAGCGTTCTCTATCATGACATAAAACTTACATTAATTTCTGTGTGACAAGGCAGATGTACCAATTGCAATGTCGGGTATCTGCTTTGAGTTCCTCTAAAATTCACAGAAAGAGTGAGTGAGAGAGAGAGAGAGAGAGAGAGAGAGAGAATTAGGAAGAAAAAGACAGACAGACAGAGCTAGAGGAAATTAATTCCATCTCAATTTAATAATATATTTGTACAATGAATTTGAATAAAGGTCAGAAGAGTTGGGTTAGACATTCCTACTTCATATAGAAAGCATGATTCATTGAAAAGGCATACAAGCTATAAGTGTGATCATTGCTTTAATGTATGCTAAGAATCATACTAATATTAAGTTCGTACTTCGTCAACAACAGATTAATCAGATACCTTGAAATTAATTTTTACTCATTTTACTTTTACCCCAGTTATTTTTACTTTTATATATGCATTTGACCTTAATTTAAAACGTACCCACACCCCTTGACCCATAGATGCGCAGTTGGGAACCCATTGGTCTCTTTGGAGGGCTGAGGGGTTAGCTGATTAGTGTTTGATGCTATATGGAACTTTAGGAGTAAGGTTGACAATTTGCCAATTTCATAAATAATTATAAGCTCCTTAACTCACCTGTAGGTATAAACACTTCAAGTAGAGCCTAATATAGAAATAACGTAATGAGGAACAAAATTGCAAGTGGTATTAAAAATGAAGAGCCTCCCCCGATGCATGTAGACAAAGCTTGGTCTTCATTAGGGCTGAGAGAGGCATCCTTGAGGTACTTTAGTTTCCATGTATATCAAAAATGAGATTAACCTTTTGTGTGCTTTTTTACGTTGTAAGTTATCACGTCACCAAACTTCCTACTATGTATTGCTATATAGGAGGACTATGTGCAGGGTCATAGGCCTACATTGTATACAGAATGTGATAAAATGTAATACAAGTGATGCATTGTTATTCTTTTATGCTCCTGTCTAGCTGTGTCAGGAAAGAAAATTTTAAATTTTGTGTTAATATAAGCGAATTGCGGCAATATACATTAACCTGTTTTTCAGTCGGAATCACTGTAAGTGGAAAGGAACATGTCCTCTTTTAAATTTTCCCTCTGTTCACATTTACGGAGAATGTCTGAGATTTTCTGCAATACTTGATCAATTTTTAAATTGATTTCTGAAGGTTTAATGTCACTGTCACTGAGTTCATCTTGACAAGGAGTAGACCATCCTGATGGGATAGGGATGTTAACTGCTTGGTCTGGGATATTCTGCTTGGAATTGCTCATTGAAAGATCTGTTCCGCCCCCTTTCATCTCCATCTCCTCATTTCCATCTGAGCTGGAGTCCGAAAGGCTCTGGCGTATTACCTCTAGTTGGCAGTAGCTCTTGGACTTTTGGGGTTATTTTTGCTTTGTTAATGTTGGCCCATATTCTATAAGTTGCCGCTTTTGTGATCTTTGCAAAGATGTTTTTAGGCCTAGGTTTGATGGTGGCTTTCCTTGGCTTCACCCACATATCCGGCTTACTAGCTACCAGTCTGAGGTTGAACTAGACGGGTTCAAACGTTTTACCTGGGTGCTTGGTTTTGCAATGGCGCTGGAAGTTGTCCATTCTGCCACAGTGACATATGCAGATGGGACATGTTAACTGGCATCTTTACTAGCTATGGGTTCTCAGATGTCTGTGAAAAGATTGCGTGGAGGCATACGTTTTGCTGCAGGCTACACAAGAGATCATCATTCTTCTTTGGTAGTGAGCCCCAATGGATGTTCACCACGTAATTCCAAGATCCATGCATTCTCTGTTGCTAAGTAAAATGACGTTTGGTTTGTGAGCAATTTGGGCATGCCCTTTATTCTCAGGTACTTAACGTCACGTTGAATAAAATGCTCACTGAGTGACGTGTCTTTCTTTGTATTGATGTCGGGCCTGTGTTGCCATAATCTTTCATTTAATGTTTCTGATGTTTGACTTATGAATTGAATGTGACACAAGTCGCAATAAACTAAGAAGTTCACGCTATGAGACTGGTTATGAGTTGATTGACTGCCCGATGTGATACGTGATTCAAGTTATACTGGATTGAAAAATGTTTATGTTGACCATGTGTGTACATGTGATGCATGGTTTGTTACATGGTCTGTTTCCTGGTGGAAGGTCCGGTTTTATGAGATAAGAATGTACCCACAGATTCCTTTTTTTTGGGCCTCTTAAATGAGATGAGAGGATCTTACAGAAAATATGTAGCATTCCAGGATTATTTTTTAAAAATTCCCAATTGTGACTAACGGTGCCACTGTTTAGCAAAGGTGATGGATTGTATATAGTGGTTAAATCAATGTAACTGTTTTCTGTTGATTTATACTTGTATTGCAGAAGGTTTTGTCTGTGGGTGTTAATAACTTTTTTTAAAAAGCCTGGTTTTATTGTTGTTTAGGGTAACTTTATGCAGTTAAATGTTCTTTTGGACGTTTGGTATGTTTAGCATATTCTTTTAAGTTTGAACGAATGTGGCGAATCCTTATGGCCTGGCTGTAGCGTATGGCTTCTTTGCAGTGACGTGGATGACACGAGTCACAGTTAAGGTACATACGACTGTCTGTAGATTTGTTGTAACCTGTTGTACTAAATTTGCCTTCATGAAGTTGGACTTTGACGTCTAGAAAATTTATTTCTAAAGGTGATTATCCCCACGTGAATTTAATGGACTGGTGAAGTTTATTTAAAGAAATGAAGAATGTCCGTAAGGTATCTGAACCATAAGGCCATATTTAAAGAAATTGTCAATGAATCGCCAACTTGTCTTTGGCTTGAATGTTACGGATTCTAAAATATTTTGTTCTGGCTCATGCATTACCAAATTTGCATAATTTGGAGCCATTTCAGTTCCCAGAGTCATTTCTTCTGCAGGCTTGTAAGTAAAAATCGCTGTTGAATCTAAACTCATCGCTTATAAGTGTTGTGTGTATTCATTTTAAAAGCAACGAAGTGTGTGTTGTTTGGTTTCTTCTTTGATTCAGAGCCCTTTTTTACCACTTGAATCCCTTTCCTACGAAGTATATTAATAAGTAGTGAATTTAGGTCAATTGTGGCTAAAACATTGGTGTCTGAAATAGGTACTGAGAAAAGTTTGTTCAGAAAATCTGTGGTATCCTTAACATATGACGAGGAACCAGTGGTTTGAGGTGTGCATCCACATATGTTGATAATATGTCTGTCGGGCTGTTTTCCGCTGAGACAATCAGTCTTCCAGGCTTGTTGCTCTGAAGGAACTTGGGTAGTAAGTACATTATTGGTGTACGCGGTTGTTGGGTGGTCATTGGATGATCAAAAGTCTTGGTCACCTATATGTTTTTGTGGGTGCATCTTGCGTAATTATTTCTTTGTTAAATTTTGCGGTGGGGTCTAAATCTAGCTTGCAATATGTTGACACACCATTAAGTTGACTTCGTGCTTTCGCAATGTAGCCTGTGCTGTTGAGTATAATGACGATCCCCTGTCAACTCCAGGGCCTATGATAATATCTTTGTTTTTTCTTAAACTAAACAAAGCTGTTCTTTTCACCTTATTTATGTTAGGTTTATTTCCATTTTATACAGCTGTGTTAGGTACTGAGGTTTCTGGTGTCTCGATGTATATATCTAAATAGCAGTACAAATTCTATCTTGGTGTAACTGGCGAGTTGGATTGTGGTTATGGAAGTCCTATTTTTTCCTCCTCTGGGACATTGTTTGCCTGTGCAGTGGTTGGGCGCGGGAATTTGCTGAAAAAATGACATAGAAGTAGTTTCCTTGTTAAGCACTTAATATCAATCAATATGTCGCGTCAAGTAACTTTGAATGGAGTAGGGCAGAAGCTGAAGCCCTAAGATAAGAGGGTGGTTTTCTCTTAACTTACAATTTAGGCATCTCGTCCGGGCTGATGCGTGTATGCGTATTGATTTTGGATCCATCTAAATCCAAGTTTTCCTGAGAAAGTCTGTGGCCTGGATAAGTTGTGAATTTTAATGTTTCTTGCACTGCAGGGTCCATGGCTGTTCTCTTCATACATGGTTTAGGCTATGGTGCCAAGGTCGGCGTAATTTCTAATTTCTTTAATTCTAGTTTTAGGCCCAAAAAGTAGTTGGTCCTTGAAAAAGGAGGTTGCACACACTCTGAGTGTGTGAAAAACTTTAGAATACTTACGGCAGCCACATAATAGAGGGTCTGTACCAGCTATTATATTCCTCGCTTTGGTAGAAGCTGTGGTAGGTAAAGTTAATATTATCATCCTATGGTTTGGACTTGTGGTGAAATCTGTTTTTGAAAAACTGCAAGTAAGTGCTCTGGTGTTGTTGCTTCATGAGAGTACTAAGTTCTGAATCTCATTCCACGTATGTGGCGCAATAAAGGCACCAGCCTGAACTTGAACTTGACAAAGGTTCCATAGCTTAATGCTATCAAAATCTGTAGAATTAATTACAGTTTGAAGCAGTGTATACGTAGCTCTTAAAGGTGATGCTGTAACGGTGGAAACTGTGCCAATTACTAGGTGCTCTAACTCTGCTTGACTTTTTAAAATAATGCAGTGGCTGATGTGGAAATGAATACCGTTTTTCAAAAACAAAAACAACAAAAAAACTTACAAAGGTACTTACACATACATGCATAAACACATACATATACAGATGCATATATATATATATATATATATATATATACATGTTACGGTTGGGAAGGAAGAAATGTACGATTCACAAAGAAATACATAAACACACACACACACACACACACATATATATATATATATATATGTATATATATATGTTACTGTTAGTAAAGAAGAAATATTCGACTCACAAAGAGATACATACACACAGTGTTTATATATATATGTATTACACATACATACATACATACATATATATATATATATATATATATACATATATATATATATAATACGGTTTGTACCTTTCCTCGAAAAACTTGAAACCTACAGTAACATAGCGGTAGGTGGGAGACCTTTCCTTAATAGATTTAAAGTGTGAAAGTGCAACATTTCATCGCTGAAGATCTTACGTTGGAAACTGCTCACTGACTGAACATGTTGCGATTGGAGTTTAGAAAAATTCCTATTTGTACCTTTTCACGCAGTACAAAAAACCTACATGAACATAACAGTAGGTAAGGGGCATTTTTATAACAAATTTGAAGTGTCAAAGTGCAGCATAGGTTTGTTTTGTTTTTCATCGCCGAAGATCTTTTGATGAAAAATGATCACTGAATTAACATGTCGCGATTAAATTTTGGAAAATATGAATTGTTGAGTTTTGCCTGTACATTTTTTCGCTTCTTTATGTAAATCGTTATTTTTGGTTTGCCTCTAGGGCATCCTTACCGCAGTTGTACATTCGATATGCAATCAAAGCAGGGCACTGAGGTCCTTGCGACACATAAGCTGAACATAGCAAGGATCACGACATAGGTCCTGACAGCTCCCTGAGGCCATACTTTAATATTTGTGGCCCACATTTCTGTCTTCATCTATGCATCTTTAACCATTACCATACAAGTCGTTTTGTATTGAGAATTATCTTATAATTGTCTGGATACACGTTTCCTCTGAGTACTTAGTATCATCATGATATTACAGAGAAAGAATAAGCGACAGTATACCACTGGCAGAGAAAACTATTGAATCATATTATCTCATGACAGAATTGGTGAATTATAGATACACATCATTTATATATGTGGCTGCTTTTAAACTGGGTTTTGCCTGTTCTCTAAGCAGCGGCATCAACGTCAGGTTATTTTAAAGGTTTTTAACAGACTTTGTTCACTCAAAAAGCCTTTGGAGCACTGACAGCGTTTCAAATAACATCTTTGTGTGTGTTTGTGTGTGTCTGTGTTTATGTATGTACAACGATGGCACTGTATAGTTTGGACATCTTAAAATATAATGTAGGAAAAAATCGGTAGCAATATACAACAGTGTAATCTTGTCTTGATGGTATCTTTCCGGCTGCTTTGCTTTTGAAATTTCACAGAATAATTTGCTGGTGACGTAAATCTAAAGACAGACAAACAAAACTCCTTTTTTGAAATTGAGTTGATAAAAGTTTGAGCAGCATCAGACACATTTTTTTTTTGTGAGGCTTGAAGGCATCCAGGTAACGGTTTATGTGTTGTTGGTTGTATATAAATTGGGATGCGTTTACCTGGAGAACACATTATTATTACTAGTAAACTGATTTTTTTGTGGCATATGTCCAGTTTCTGTGGCAAGCAACGGCAGGTAGCAGTGTAGAGCCTCAGCCAGCGGCAGATAGTGGGGCCCAGCAGCAGAGATACTGGCCACCGCCAGCCTCTGCTGGCTGCCAACAAAAGCCAATGGAAGGGTTTGGGGTTGACTTGAGGTTGGTTGCAGCCAGCGACAGGCATCACCACATGGTTGTGGCCAGGAGCAGGCCTTACTAAGATGCTGTCTGCCGCTGGCTGCCACTCTCTGCCGATCTCTGCCGATCTCTGCCGCTGGCTATCACTCCCTGCTGCTGGTTTCTGTTCTGTATTGCATCCTACATGGTGTATCATGTAAAATATGGATCTTAAGTTGGGTATGGAAGAGGAAATAAGAAATTTATACATTTATTAGACTTTAAACCTTGACTTGTACCTCCATCAACCTTGTACATGATGAATAACTTTGTATCTCATCCATTCACATTAAAGTGAATAATTTGCTTGAAAATAAAATCTATTTCAGGTTACATGTGCTACTGTTATGTTGAGTCCTTCACCTGCAATTTAAAACCACCTTTCCACCATACACTAAAGAAGTGAGGACTAGTGGCAGAGAGTGACAGGAAGCGGTTGCCAGTGGCAAACAGCATCTAAGTAATGCCTGCCGCTGGCCACCGCCATGTGCCACTGCCTCCCACTGGCTGCTGCCGACCTCCAGTCAAGGCCACACCCTTCTATTTGCTTTCGGCGGTAGTCAGCTGTGGCTGGTGTTACCCAACCATAACACACACACACACACACACACACACACACACACACACACACACACACACACACACACACACACACACACACATATATATATGTATATATATAAATACATATATATACATACTTCCATTTGTGTGTATTCATGCGTGTATGTCTGTATGTCATTGTGAGTCGTATGTTTCTTTCTCTTTCTTTATTCTTTTTGTAAAACGTAACTGATCCCCATATGAGCCACAGTGTTGTATTAAGAGGTCATACAGAGAAAGAGCACCTAGTATTCTTTGCGATAGGCTTTAAAACAGACAATACGTCAGCCTGAATTCAACTATTTATTGCATAAAGGGTTTGCAGAGAAAACTGCTTTCATGATACCGATATCGATCAAAGCCACGCTTCTTCAATATAGGTATCAAGAAAACCAGGCTGTGCCTACGTGAAGAATGTACAAGCGGCATCTTACTTGTTTGGATATCATTATCCACAAAACTCGCGATCTCAAAATTCTGAATTTGGAAAAAACTGTTCAGTTTATTGTTTCAGTCTTATTAGCATTAGGTCACAAACAGTGTCCGGAGGACCTTTGGAAGCTTTTGCCCCGATATTCCCTTTTTCATTTATCGAAATAATAGGTGGTCAGAGTCATGGAATAGCTGGGAAAGTATTTGTTCATTTAGACACGACAATTAAATGTAATAGCAGGGTGTGCTGGCAAAACGAGGCTAAGCCAGTTTACGTTGTCAACCCAATTTACTCAACTAATTTTGTTTACTCAATAGTGCCCTAGTCCGCAGTCTACCAACTGAACAAGGAGCAACTATATCCAAGTCTGATAAGTCTCATACTTAATATGGGTATTTACATGACATTTTTATTGTCATCTTTTTCTGGAACATAAAGGCTAAAACGTACTGCTCAGTAAGGCAAAAATCGAGTAGCAATTCAGAGATTTCTGGTTTGTTGTGGGACTTTCTTCAGCTCAAGAACAACAATTACTCAAAGAGTGACATCTTTGATTAGATACAAAAGTGTGGATTATGATTTTCACATACCACGGTAAGTCACACACATTATTATCATGCTTAATGTTATGTAAACTTTTCGCATTTGGGTGTTGGATGTGGCAAGTATCAAACTGGACATCTTTGAGTCACACGTTTTTGGACATTAGAACATACCACATGCAACCTTACTGCAGGAGAGTCACTCTTATGGTCTGTGGGATGACATAAGTGGAACAAACAATAATAACAATCTTAATGTTTTTTCCAGCCAATTAAATAAAATGCACACCATCGTTCATATTGTAGGGGAAATTTCCTTGTACATTTGTTCAAATAATATGTGAAGTGTTTATCCCTACAATTGATTTTAGGAGCTCATAATCATTTATGAAATTGGTAATTGTCAACCTTACTCCTTAAGTTCTACATAGCATTTAGCATTAATCAGCTGAACATGCCCCTCCCCCTCCAAAAAGACAAATGGGTCCCAATCTGTGCCTCTTTGGTTCATATGACGTGGACAATTGTTAGGTAAAGGTAAACTGCATACATTAAAGTGAAAAGAAAGAACTGGTGGAAGGGTGAAACACGTTAGAATTAATTGGAAGGCATCTCATTAATTTGATGTGGAAGGAAGAAGAACAACCTTAATATTAGTTCGATTCTATGCATATTTTATAGCAATGCTTTTATTCATAGCATAAATGTCTTCTCACTGAAACATGTAAACAATATGGAGGAGGAATGTCTAACCCAACTTTCCTGACCTCCATTCAAATTCATTGTCCAAACAATTTGTTAAATAAGATGGCATTAATTGTCCCTATCTCTGTCTGTCTGTCTGTCAGTCTGTCTGTCTGTCCGTTTGTCTGTCTGTCTTTCTCTCTCAATCTCTCCTGTTCTCTATATCCCCGGCCTCTGTCCCTCAGATCAAAGGAGACGCCTACATTGCAAATGTTACATGTTCCTGGTGACACAGACCTTATGCTTAGTTTTACATCCTGTAAGATGACACGTATTTGATTTCATTTAAACATGCTATGTCAAATTATACCCCAGACAATCATTTGCATAGAATAAGTCCCTGTCGTCAAAATCTATGTACAGACACCAAATGGGGGCAATGTGATTTCGGAATCATTGACTCTGAATAAAAGTCAAATATGGACCAACCCCTTTGCTAGAAAGGATGAAATTTACAGTTTACAAAAGTTAATCATTCTTGATACTCTGAATTGTCATGCAAGGGAAAATACTGGAAAGCGTCAGTGGAACTGTGTTGAATACACACAGATACAGACACACAGATACAGACACACACACACACACACACACACACACGTAACACAATGACATGAGTGCACAACACTGAAGGAAATCAGGTAGCTGTCACTCTTATGGTCTGTGGGATGACATACGTGGAACAAGTTTTGCCAATGTAAGGAAAATATTCAACTCCTCCTTTAAGTGTTCCTCTTCTTCGTGTGCCTTTTCTTTATAATAATAATAATAACAATAATAATAATTATAATAATAACAATAAAAACAATTCTAATAGTTATAATACTAATAATGACGATGACAGTGATGATAATAATAACAATTTTAATGTTTTTTCCCGCCAATTAAATAAAATGCACACCATAGTACATATTTTAGGGGAAGTTTCTTTGTGCATTTGTTCAAATAATATGTGAAGTGTTTATCCCTACAATTGAGTTAAGGAGCTTATCATCATTTATGAAATTGGTAAATTGTCAACCTTACTCCTAATGTTCTACATAGGGTTTGCCATAAATCAGCTGACCCCTCCCCCCCCAAAAAAAGACCAATGGGTCCCAATCTGTGCCTCTTTGGTTATTGTGACGTGGACAGTTGTTAGGTTAAGGTAAACTGCATTTATAAAAGAGAAAATAGCTGGTACAAAGGTAAAACACGTTAGAATTAATAGGAAGAAGGTAAACTACATATGTAAAAGAGAAAAGAACTGGTGCCGGGATAAAACACGTTAGAATGAATTTGAAGGCATCTGATTAATCTGATGTGGAAGGAAGAAGGACAAACTTAATATTAGTTCGATTCTATGCATACTTTATAGCAATGCTTTTATTTATAGCATATATGCCTCTTCACTGAAACATGTAAACAATATGGAGTAGGAATGTCTAACCCAACTTTCCTGACCTTTATTCAAATTCATTGCCCAAACAATTGTTAAATAAGATGGCATTAATTGTCCCTATCTCTGTCTGTCTGTCTGTCTGTCTGTCTGTCTTTCTCTCTCTCACTCTCTCCTGTTCTCTATTTCCCTGGCCTCTGTCCCTTAGATCAAAAGAGATATCCTACATTGCAAATGGTACATTTTCATTTATGCGTGCTATGTCAAACGATACCCGGACAATAATCTGCATACAATTATTCATAATCATCAAAATCTATGTAGAGACACCAAATGGGGGAGGGGGTTGTGATTTCAAAATCATTGAGCCTGAATAAAACTCAAATGTGGACCGTCCCCGGGAAGGGTTAGTGGAACTGTGTTAAATACACAAAGACATACACACACACACGCACACAGACACACACATACACGAACACACGTACCACAATAACATGAGTGCACTACCTTGAAGGATATCAGGTAGATCAGATAAAGTCCTCATAATGATAATCTTTAAGCACACCTTTATGTCAATAAAAGGAAGTACCATCATCCATTTGCAATAAGTTTTCTGTTTTATTACAGATTTTGGTAATATCATTTATATCTTTTTCCGTCAATACGTTCATATTATGATAATATTCTCTTTAACAGCTTAGATTCATTTTATTAGCGTTAATAACATGAATCAAGAGTACAAACACAAACACACAAAGCAACTCACCAAATACATTTTGCAAACTGGGGATTTATTGTCCTTATAGCACATATGTGCCCAAACCTGTAACTGACTGAGTCTTAAGATGAATATAAGTAGGCTCTGTAAACTTTTAAAGCAGTCAGGTACAACACATTAGTAGGGATCATATCTGCTCAGCTTTAAGATGATTTCCGCCAACATGGGTACTCTTGTCTGCTTGCAAAATCCTTCTTTCCCATGAAGTACTTTTTATACCCTCCTTTATTATTTTTTGCTTACAATTGAAAATTTTTAAGTTCAAGAAGTAACATAACCTTGTTTTGTGCGATGTTTGTTCTGTGTCCTTGATATTGAAGGACAGAACTCTCTTCAATTAATTAATTCCGTTAATTTAGCCACTCCTTTCTTAATGATATCCATGATTCCTGCTGCTTCAATTCGTGCTGCAGTGGGCAGATATCGACTGCCACTTAAAGCAGGTTGGGCCCTCTGTGCTACGGCTATAGCTGCCAATCCCAACAGGACCAAGACCAGTATCCACAGACGCATGGTTATTTCAAACTGTAATCAAAACCGTTCAACTAGAGAAGATTTTATTGGACACAGCTGCATCCATAGACGACATTTCGAAAAAAATATGTTTTTCTCTCAAGGCTTATTGTTGGATACATTCTTTATCCTTTCTATTTTTAATGTTGTATAATTGCAAAAGGCCAAACATTTTGGTTTGGTAGAAGTATTTGGGCAAGTAACTTCAATCTAATGAAGGTAAACCTTTTATACTCGGAGATACAGATGATCCATGTGTGCTGTTAGTTTTAGTTCAAAACACCTACTATTTGTCCTTCCATACTAACCACAACATACGTTTGTTACTACATTCTTAATATTCAACACAAAATGTTTGCTATTCAAGCAACATAGACATCCAATCCATAAGAAACACAATTTCCACAATGTCTTTAACAAGAGCTAACATGCGTGAGTATTCCTATATAATTGCAGGTACTAAAACCTATCTTCCAGAATTTGTTACCCCTGGACTTTTTCCACATCCATAAAAATAAAACCATATTTTCATGTCTTACCCTGCATGCCCAATTATATATGGACTACAGCAAAAACTGAAACTTGTAATGCTTTTACTTGGCAGTCTTTAAAATATGTTTAATTCTCCAACAGTAACGAGGTCCCATGTGGCACAAAAATCGTCAAGTATTAATTTCTAAAAATATTTATTTATTTTTTTTCACATTCAAGATCTAAGTGCATCTTTACTTACCTTGTTGTCAATTGTAAGGAACTCCCAGATGGACAAGAAAGACTGTTCTCCGTGGGATTTGCGAACAACTGCCTGGCAACAATGGTCTCGTCAAGTTATCCTACATAGCCTTTATTGATCTATACCAACTGCATGTTATCATTCAAAACATATAGGGAAATAACATTTGTATTGTTGTCTGACATTGACAAAACAAGATGCAGATGTGTAGGTATTTCCGGCTATCGTTCATACACATCCCTTAAAGCAATTTATTCACCAGTACTGGTAGTTAGATAATATTATGTATGCAATGTATGTCTTGTTTTCTGTACGGTTCCTCCATACAAATAACCTATTGGTGCCAGTATAGCTTATCAACATAAGGAAATGAAGGGAACCAGATTTGTTTATGCAAGCAAGATGGGATATGGGGAGGAATCATATAACTGCACCTAAAGACATTTGCCAGACCCATGCAAAAACCAAGCATTGCACTAAAAAAGAGCTACTTTATGTGCTCCGGTATCTAATTTTTGCATAGATCTGGCAGATGTCTGTAGGTGCTGTTATATGTTTACATCCCATATCCCATCTTGCGTACATAGACAAATCTGGTTCCCTTCATTGCCATATGCTCATAAGCTATACTGCACCAAAAGATCATCTGTATGGAGGTACCGTAAAAAAAAACAAAAACAAAAAAACAAAAAAAACCATACATTTCATACATATATTATCTAAATACAAGTACAGATTAATTAATTACCTCAAGGGGTGTGCATAAACAATGCCCCGAAACAACTACACATCTGCATCTTATTTTGCCAATGTCAGACAACAATACAAATGTTAGCTGCCTGTATGTTTTGAATGATAACATGTAGTAGGTGTGGATCAATAAAGGCTAAGTAGCATGACTTGACAAGATGATTCTTGCTGGGCAGTTGTTGTGAAACCACCCTAAGACCTATTTCTGTCGTGCATTTGGGAGTTCTTTGCAATAGACACCGAGGTGAGTACAGGTGCACTTTGATATGATTGTAAAAATAACAAAACAAAAACAAAAAAATACAGTTCTATACTGGACGAATTTATGTGCCTTAAAAGACCTCTGAATTGTTACACAGTTTCAAACAACTTGAAACAGCACCGATTTATTGCGTTTGAAATTTCGGTTTCTGCTGTAGTCTTTTTAAAATGTTGAATACAAGGTTAGGTATGAAATTATGGTTTCATTTTCAAATAGGCCAAAAAAAAAAAAAAAAGAAAAAAAAAAAAAAAAAAGAAAAAAAAAAAATTCAGTTGTTTTAAATTTCGGAATAGAGGTCCTAATACGTTTAATTGTATAAGTAAACCCATGTTTCTGAACTCTTTTGCAACATATTTTCGAAATTGCATTTCTCATGGATAGGACGTCTATGTTGCAAGATTACCAAACATTTTATAATGAACATGAAGAATCGAGTAACAAGCATGTATTGTGGTTAATACAAAAGGACAAAAATACCAGGCGTTAAAAACTGAAATTAATAGTACCAGTGGCATAACTATATTTCAAAAGTTTTGAATGTTTTCCTTTATTAGATAAAGTTGCTTTCATAAATGCTGCCCTAACATGGGATGCCCTTTCACAAAAAGGAATATCAATTAAAGATCATGGTGTGTTCATTTAAAAACTAAAGCAATTATTGCTATTTGTTCATAAAGAAGAAACCAGATCCTTTTGATGTCTCATAATAATTTTATTTAAAACACCCCATAATGAACTTTTCCCTAGTGTCCTTGGCTGATAAAACACATGTAAGAATGCTTAATTACTTCTTATTTCTTCCTCTTAGTCGTCTTCTTTATCCTCTTCGCCTGTCATGTTCTTGAACCAAAGCAAAATGTTTGGTCTCTTGCAATTAAACGGAAGTGAAATAAAAACTGATAAAGAATTATCCAGCAATAAGCTTGCGAGAAAACGTATTTTTTTTTTTCAAAATGTTGTCTATGGATGGAGCTGCATATAATCCAATAAATTCTAGTCTAGATGAAGTTGAATGGTTCTGATTACAGTTTGAAATAGCCATGCGCCTATGGATACTGGTTTTGGTCCTGTTGGGATTGGCAGCTATAGCCGTAACACAGAGGGCCCAACCTGCGTTAAGTGGCAGTCGATATCTTCCCACTGCAGCAGAATTTGAAGCAGCAGGAATTATGGATATGCTTAAGAAAGGAGTGGCTAAATTAAAGGAACTCTTGAATTGAAGGGAGTTCAGTCTTGCAATATCAAGGATGCAGTGCAAAACAGTACTAAGCAACGCTTTTGTACTTTTTGAGCTAAAAGGTTTCAATTGTAAGTAAATAAATAAACAAGGGTGTAAAAAGGACTTCATGGGAAAGAATGATTTTGCAAGTGGGCAAGAGTTCAAAGTTGGCAAGAAATCATCTTAATGCCAAGGCGACATGAACTATAGTTATGTGTTTTTATTTGAATTATATATTTCACAGAGCCTTTTTATTTTCATCTTGAGATTCAGTTAATTTTAGTTTGGGCTTGTATGTGCTTTAAAGTGAATAAATCCCCTGTCTGCAAAATATATGCTGTATGTTGCTTTGTGTGTTCGTGTTTGAACTCTTGATCCATGTTATTAACGCTAACAATATGCATCTAAGCTGTTAATAACCAAAGTTCAAAAATAATTTTAAAAGGATTGTCAAGATTAGGTTTTCAAGCTCAAGCATCATAGTCTGATTGCAAATAATAGTGATTGTTATCATGATATGAGAGTATTGACCTAAAAATACGTAAATGATGTAACCAAATTTGTAGCAAAACAAAACTTTATTTCAAACGGATGATGGTACCTCCTTTTATTAAAATGAAGGTGTGTTTAAAGCGCATCATTATGAGGACTTTATCTGATCCATCTGATTTCTTTCAGGGAAACGCATTTATGTTTTGTGTGTGTGTGTGTGTGTGTGTGTGTGTGTGTGTGTGTTTGTGTATGTGTATCTGTATGTAACAGAGCTTCACTGAAGCATCCAGGTAATTTCTCAAGCACGACAATTCATGCATATGTATGTGGCACATTCAAATTATAAAAAGATGAAGTTTTGTAAACTGTAAATTGCATCCTTTTTAGCAAATGGGATGACCTTCTTGTGAGTTCTTTTTAGGATTAATGATTCTGAAAGCACATTTCCCCCATTTGATGTCTCCATATAGATTTTGATGTTTAGGACTGGATCCATGCAGATTAATTGTCCCGGGTATAAGTTGACATAGTATGTAAAAATGAAATCATACAGTGTCCTCTATCATGACATAAAACTTACATTAATTTCTTTGTGACAAGGCACATGTACCAATTGCAATTTCGGGTATCTGCTTTGAGTTCCTCTAAAATTGACAGAGAAGAGAGAGACAGAAAGCGAGAGAGAGAGAGAGAGAGAGAGAGAGAGATAGAGAGAAAGAAAGAGAGATAGTTGAATGTCTGAGATCTGCAATACTTGATCAATTTTGAAATTGACTTCTGCTGGTTTAGTGTTAGCATCGCCGAGTTCATTCTGACAAGGAGTAGACCGTTCTGATGAGATCGGGATTTTAGCAGCCCGCTCTGGGATATTCTGCTTGGAACTGCTCATTGCAAGATTGGTTCCGGCCCCTTTCATCTCCGTCTTCTCATTTCCATCTGAGCTGGAGTTCGAAAGGCTCTGGTGTTTTACCTGTAGCTAGCAGTTGCTCTTGGACTTTTTGGGTTATTTTTGCTTTGTTAATGGTGGCCCATATTCTATAAGTAGTCATGTTTGATAGTGGCTTTCCTTGGCTTCACCCACATATCCGGCATACTGGCTACCAGTCTGGGGTTGAATTTGACGGGTTCAAACGTTTAACCTGGGTGCTTGGTTTTGCAATGGCGCTGGAAGTTGTCCATTCTGCTATTGTGACATTAGCAGATGGGACATGTTAATGGCATCTTTACTAGCTATGGGTTCTCAGATGTGTGTGCAAAGATTGCATGGAGGCATACGTTTTGCTGCAGGCCACACAAGAGATCATCATTCTTCTTTGGTAGTGAGCCCCAATGAATGTTCACCACGTAATTCCAAGATCCATGCATTCTCTGTTGCTAAGTAAAATGACAATTTGTTTGTGAGTAATTTGGGCATGCCTTTTATTCTCAGGTACTTAACGTCATGTTGAACAAAATGCTTACTGACTGACGTGTCTTTCTTTCTGTTGATGTCAGACCTGTGTTGTCGTTATCGTTTATTTAAAAGTTTCTGATGTTTGACTTACACATTGAATATGACACAAGTCGCAAGAAATTAAGAAGTTAACGCTATGAGACGGGCAGTTGATTGACTGCCCGATGTGATACGTGATTTTATTTATACTGGACTGAAAAAAATGTTTATGTTGACCATGTGTGTACATGGTTTGTTACATGGTCTGTTTCCTGGTGGAAGATCTGGTTTAATGAGATAAAACGGGGATTAATGGCACCGAAACAAGTCTTGCGCTGGTTCCCCGCTGATGACCCGATTTTTTAAAGGCTAATAATGCCTAAAACTTTCTTCTAAATTTCAAATTTTATGAATATGATTTGTTCCTTTCATAAATTGATTTGCTATTATGATTTAGAACAATACAGTTTTTCAGTGAATGGTACGGAATAGGACTTTGCTCTTAGAATATCGGACTTGATAGTGTTCAAACGGTACATGGGCTTACAGAATTAGGTTTGTTAAGTTTCTCTTTGTATTGAATAAGAATGTATGCACAGATCCCTCAATGTTTGGGGTCTCTTAAATGTGATGAGAGCATCTAACGGAAAATATGTAGCATTTCAGGATAATTTCTTAAAATGTCCGAATTGTGACTAACGGCACCACTGTTGAGCAGAGGTGATGGATTGTATGTAGTGATTAAAATAATATTACTGTTTTCTGTTGATTCAATTTGTATTGCAGAAGGTTTTGTCTGTCGATGTTACAGACTTTTATAAAAGCCTGATTTTATGGCTGTTTAGGGTAGCCGCATGCTGTTAAATGTTCTTTGAGACGTTTGGCATGTTTAACGTATTCTTTTAAGTTAGAACAAATCTGGTGAATCCTTATGGCCTGGCTGTAGGGTATGGCTTCTTTGCAGGGACGTGGATGACACGAGTCACAGTTAAGGTACATATGGCTGTCCGTAGGTTTCTTGTGAACTGTTGTGCTTAATTTGCCTTCATGAAGTTGGACTTGAAGTCTAGGAAATTAATTTCTAAAGGTGAGTATCCCCACGTGAATTTAATGGACTGGTGAAATTTATTTAAAGAAATGAAGAATGTCCGTATGGTATCTAAACCATAAGGCTATATTTAAAGAAATCGAAAATGAATCACCACCATGTCTTTGGCTTGAGTGGTGCGAATTCTAAACTATTTTGTTCTGGCTCATGTATAAACAAATTTGCATAATTTGGAGCCATTTCAGTTCCCATAATGGTTTCTTCCACTGGCTTGTAGGTAATAATCTCTGCTGATTCTAAATGCATCGCTGGTAAGTGTTGTGTGTATTCATTTTAAAAGGAATGAAGTGTGTGTTGTTTGTTTTTTTCTTTGACTCAGAGGCTTTTTTTGCCACTTGAATCCCTTCCCTATGGAGTATATTAATAAATAGTGAATTTACATCAATTGTGGCTGAAATATGGGGTCTGAAATAGGCACCGAGTAAAGTTTGTTCAGAAAATCTCTGGTAACTTTAACATATGACGGGGGACCAGTGGTTTGAGGTGTGCATCCACATATGTTGATAATATGTCTGTTGGGTTGTGTTCCACTGAGACGATCGTTCTTCCGGGTTTATTGCTGTTCTTATGGAACTTGGGTAGTAAGTACATTATTGGTGTACGCCGTCATTGGGTGGTCATTGGATGATCAAAATTTTTAAGTCTTGGTCACCTATATGTTTTTGTGGGTGCATCTTGCATATTTATTTCTGTGTTGAAGTTTGCAGTGGAGATGGAATTCAGCTCTCAATCTGTTGACACTTTGTTACGTTGACTTAGGGCTTCCGCAATGTAGCCTGTGCTGTAGAGTATAACGACGATTCTCCTTTATCTCCAGAGCATATGATAATATCTTTGTTTTTTCTTAAACTAGGCAAAGCTGTTCTTTTCACCTTATTTATGTTAGGTTTATTTTCATTTTATACAGGTGTGTTAGGTACTGAAGTTTCTGGTGTCTCGATGTATATATCTAAATAGCGGTACAAATTGTATCTTGGTGTAAATGGCGAGTTGGATTGTGGTTATGGCAGTCCTATTATTTCCTCCTCTGGTACGTTGTTTGCCTGTGCAGTGGCTGGGTGCTGGAATGTGCTGAAAAAATGACATAGTTGTAGTTTCCTCGTAAAGCACTTAATATCAATCAATATGTCGTGTCAAGTAACTTTGAATGGAGTAGGGCAGAAGCTGAGGCCCATAGATAAGAGGATGGGTTTCTCTTAACTTAAAACATGTTGAGATAAGGTGATGACTGGTGTTGGGTTGGTCTGTGGAACTGTTGATTTGCGTTTCTTCCAGTGTTTTTTCTTGATGAATATCCTGCCCATCTTTCATTCTGCCTAACTTTTAGTCTGTTCTCCTCAGTAGATTAGGGTTCGTCGAGGCTTACTTTTATCATTTCTAAGGCTTCTCTATCCTTTTCTTCATCGAGTGAACAGTATGGTTTGAAGATCTTTGTCTCCAGGAACTTTATGTGTGTGGTCCATTTAGTAATGAGGCAATTGGTTAGTTTAACATGGGTCTCTTCAATAATAAGGTTCCAATCCATGTAGAATTTGGGGTCCACATGTGGTACTTCTGATTCGTTTACTATTTGGAGATCACTTGGTATCGTTACCTGGTTCAGACACATTTGTAAATAAATATTATGATGAGATGCTTTGGCTAGGTCTGTAGTTAACTTCTGTTGCGTGCGGAATTTAGGCATATTGTCCAGGCTGATGTGAGTATGCGTATTGATTTTGGGTGCATCTAAATCCAAGTTTTCTTGAGAAGGTCTGTGGCCTGGATAAGTTGTGAATTTTAATGTTTCTTCTACTGCAGGGTCCTTAGCTGCTCTCTTCATACATGCTTAAGGTTATGGTGCCAAGGTCGGCGTAATTTCTAATGTCTTTAATGCTAGTTTAAGGCCTAAAAAGTAGTTGGTCCCTGAAAAATGAGGTTGCTCATGCTCCGAGTGTGCGAACTCTTTAGAATACTTACGACAGGCACATAATAGAGGGTCTGTACCAGCTATTTTATTCATCGCTTTGGTAGATGCTAGGGTAGTTAAAGTTAATATCGTTATCCTGTGGTTTATATTTTTGATGAAATCTCTTTTTGAAAAAATTCAGTGCTCGGGGTGTTGTTGCTTGATGAGAGTAATAAGTTCTGGATATCATTCCACGTATGTGTCACAATAAAGGCACCAGCCTGAACTTGAACCATAGCTTAATCTTATCAAAATCTGTAAAATTAATTAAAGTTTGAAGTGTATACATAGAACTTAAAGGTGATGCCGTAACGGTGGAACATGTGCCAATTACTAGGTGCTCTAACTCTGCCTGACTTTTTAAAATAATGCAGTGGCTGATATGCAAATCAATACCGTTTTATCAACAAAAAAAAAAAAAACTTACAAAGCTATACACACATACATGCATATACACATGCACACACACACACACACACACACACACATATATACATATATATATATATACATATATATGTTACTGTTAGTAAAGAAGAAATATTCGACTCTTCAAGGGTTACATACACACATTGTTTATATATATATATATATATATATATATATATATATATATATATATATATATACCAAGATAAATATACATATATATATGTACATATACATATACATATATATATGTATATATATGTATATATATATATATATATATATATATATATATATATATATATATATATATATATATATATATATATATATATATATATTTATCACCGTTTGTACCTTTCCCCGAAAAACGCGCATCCTACAGTAACATAGCAGTGGGTGGGAGACCTTTCCTTAATAGATTTAAAGTGTGAAAGTGCAACATAGGTTTTTTTCATCGCTGAAGATCTTACGTTGGAAACTGCGCACTGAATGAACATGTTGCAATTGGAGTTCAGAAAATTCCTATTTGTTGAAGTACCTTTTCACGCAGTATACAAAACCTACATGAACATAACAGTGGGTAAGGGGCATTTCTGTAACAAACTTCAAGTGTAAAAAAAGTGCAGCATAGGTTTGTTTTTTTTCATCCCCGAAGATCTTATGCTGTTAATTGATTACTGAATTAACATGTCACAATTAAACTTTGAGAAGCGTTAATTGTTGAGTTTTGCCTGTACAATTTTGTGCTTCTTTATGTAAATCATTTTTTTTGGTTGGTCTCTAGGGCATGCTTACTGCAGTTGTACATTCGATATGCAATCAAAGTAGGTCACTGAGGTCCTTGCGAGACATATGCTGAACATAGCAAGGATCACGACATAGGTCCTGACACCTCCCTGAGGCCATACCTTTATATAAGTGGCCCACATTTATATCTTCATCTATGCATCTTTAACCATTGCCATACAAGTCGTTTTGTATTGAGAATTATCTTATAATTGTATGGATACACGTTTCCTCTGAGTACTTAGTATCATCATGATTTAACACACAAGAAATTAGCGACAGTATACCACTGGAAAAAATTATTCAATCATATTATCTCATGACAGAATTGGTGGATTATAGATACACATCATTTATATATGTGGCTGTTTTAAACTGGGGTTTGCCTGTTCTCTGAGCAGCGGCATCAACGTCAGTTTATTTTAAATTTATTTAACAGACTTTGTTGAATCAAAAACGCATTGGAGCACCGACAGCGTTCTATATAACATCTTTCTTTATGTACAACAATGGCACTGTATAGTTGATAGCGTATTGTCAAAAATGTCATAGACATTTAAATGAAAGGGTACTGCAGCTTGGATATTTAATAATATTATGTAGGAATTAATTGGTAGTAACATACATATTGTGTAATATTGTCTTGATGGTATCTTTCTGGCTGCTTTGCTTTTGAAATTTCACAAAATAATTTGCTGTTGACAAAAATCTAAAAACAGACAAACAAAAATGCTTTTTTAAAAAAATTGAGTTGATAAAAGTTTTAGCAGCATCAGACACAAAATATTTTCTTTTTGTGAGGCTGTAATGCATCGAGATAACGGTTTGTATGTTGTTGGTTGTATATAAATTGGGATACATTTACCTGGAGAACACATTATTATTACTAGTAAACTGATTTTTAGCGGCATATGACCAGTTTCAGTGTCAAGCAGTGGCAGGTAGCGGTGCAGAGCCTTGGCCAGTGGCAGATAGTGGGGCCCAGCGGTAGAGATACTGGCCACCGCCAGCCTCTGCCGGCTGCAACTAAAAGCCAATGGAAGGGTTTGGGGTTGACTTGAGGTTGGTAGTAGCCACCGGCAGGCATCACCACATGGACAGCGGTAGAGATACTGGCCACCGCCAGCCTCTGCCGGCTGCAACTAAAAGCCAATGGAAGGGTTTGGGGTTGACTTGAGGTTGGTAGTAGCCACCGGCAGGCATCACCACATGGTTGTGGCCAGCAGCAGGCCTTACTAAGATGCTGTCTGCCGCTGGTTGCCCTTGTCTGCCGATCTCTGCCACTGGCCATCACTCCCTGCTGCTGATTTCTGTTCTGTATTGCATCCTACATGGTGTAACATGTAAAATATGGATCTAAAATTGGGTATGGAAGAGGTTCTAAGAAATTTATTCATTAATTAGACTTTAAACCTTGACTTGTACCTCCATCAACCTCGTACATGATGAATAACGTTGTATCTCATTCAATCACATAAAAGTAAATAATTTGCTTACAAATAAAATAAATTTCAGATTACATGTGCTACTGTTATATTGAGTCCTTCACCTGCAAATTAAAACCACCTTTCCACCATACACTAAGGAAGTGAGGGCAAGTGGCAGACAGCGACAGGAAGCAGTTGTCAGTGGCAAACAGCATCTAAGTAAGGCCTGCTGCTGGCCCCCGCCATGTGCCACTGCCTACCACTGGCTGCTGCCGACCTCCAGTCAAGGCCAAGCCCTTCTATTTGCTTTTGGCGGCAGCCAGCTGTGGCTGGTGTTACCCAACCATAACATTCACACACACACACACACACACACACACACACACACACACACACACACACACACACACACACACACACACACATATATATATACTTCCATTTGTGCGTATTCATGCGTGTATCTCTGCATCTCATTGTGAGTCGTATGTTTCTTTCTTTTTCTCTCTTTTTTTGTAAAACGTTACTGATCTCCATATCAGCCACAGTGTTGTTTTAAGAGGTCATACAGAGTAAGAGCACTTAGTATTCTTTGTGGTGAGCTTTAAAACAAACAAGACGCCAGCCTGGAATCAACTATTTATTGCGTAAGGGTTTGCAGAAAAAACTGCTTTCATGACACCGATATCGATAAAGCCACGCTCCTTCGATATCGGTATCAGGAAAACCAGGCGGCACTACGTGAAAAATGAACAAGTACCATCTTACTTGTTCGGATAACATTATCCACAAAGCTTGCGATCTCAAAATTCTTAATTTGGAAAGAACTGTTCAGTTTATTGTTGCAGTTATATTAGCACTTGGTCACAAACAGTGTTGGGAGGACCTTTGGATGCTTTTATCCCAATATTCCCTTTTCACGTTTATACAAATAATAGGTGGTCAGAGTTATAAAATAGCTGGGGAAGTATTTGTTCATTTAGACACAACAATTAAATGTCATAGCCAGGTGTGCTGGGAATCAAGGCTAAACCAGTGTACGTTGTCAACCCAATTTCCTCAACTAATTTTGAGCAACTATTTCCAGGTCTAATAAGTCTAATACTTAATATGGGTTTTTACATGACATTTTATTGTCATCTTTCTCTGGAACATAAGGACAAAAACGCACTGCTCAGTTAGACAAGCATCGAGTAGCACCTTCGAGATTTCTTGTTTGTTGTGGGACTTTATTCAGCTAAAGAACAATAATTATTGAAAGAGTGACATTTTTGATTAGATACAAAAAAATGGATTATAATTTTCACAGACCATGGTAAGTCAAACACATTATTTTTATGCCTAATGTTATTTAAACATTTTGCATTTGGGTGTTGGATGTGGCAAGTATCAAACTGGACATCTGTGAGTCACACTTTTTTGGACATTCGAACATACCACATGCAACCTTACTGCAAGACCTTTCACTTTTATGGTCTGTGGGATGACATAAGTGGAAGAAAGAATTATAACAATCTAAATGTTTTTTTTCAAGCCAATTAAATAAAATGCACACCATCGTACATATTGTAGGGGAAGTTTCTTTGTACATTTGGTCAAATGATATGTGAAGTGTTTATCCCTACAGTTGAGTTTAGGAGCTTATCATCATTTATGAAATTGATAAATTGTCAACCTTACTCCTAAAGTTCTACATAGCATTTAGCATTAATGAGGTGAACCTGCCCCCCCCCCCCCCCCCCAAAAAAAAAGACAAATGGGTCCCAATCTGTGCCTCTTCGGTTCATGTGACGTGGACAATTATTAGGTTAAGGTAAACTGCATATATAAAAGAGAAAAGAACTGGTGGAAGGATGAGACACGTAAGAGTTAATTGGAAGGCATCTGATAAATGACGTGGAAGGAAGAAGGACAAACTTAATATCAGTTCGATTCTATGCATACTTTATAGCAATACTTTTATTTCTAGCATATATGCCTTTTCACTGAAATATGTAAGCAATATGGAGAAGAAATGTGTAACCCAACTCTCCTGACCTTTATTCAAATTCATTGTCCGAACAATTGTTAAATAAGATGGCATCAATTGTCTCTATCTCTGTCTGTCTGTCTGTCTGTCTGTCTCTCTCTCTCTCTCTCTCTCTCTCTCTCTCTCTCTCTCACTCTCTCCTGTTCTCTATTTCCCCGGCCTCTGTCCCTCAGATCAAAGGAGATGTCCTACATTGCAAATGGTACATTTTCCTGGCGACACAGACATTACTCTAAGTTTTACATCCTGAAAGATGACACGTTTTTGGTTTCATTTATACATGCTATATCAAATTATACCCCTGGACAATAATCTGCATTGAATTAGTCCCAATCGTCAAAATCTATGTAGAGACACCAAATGGGGGAAATGTTATTTCCGAAACATTGACCCTGAATGAAACTCAAATTTTGACCATCCCCTTTGCTAGAAAGGATGGAATTTACAGTTTACAAAACTAAATTATTCTTGATACTTTGACTGCGCCATATACATATGAATGAATTGTCATGCTAGGGAAATTACTGGGAAGCGTCAGTGGAAATGTGTAAAACACACACAGACACACAGACACACAGACACACACACACACACACACACACACACACACATAACACAATAACATAAGTGCACTACCCTGAAGGTAGATCAGATAATGTCCTCATAATGATAATCTTTAAGCACACCTTTATCTCAATAAAAGGAGGGACCATCATCCATTTGCAATGAGTTTTCTGTTTTATTACAAATTTTGGTAATATCGTTTTTATCCTTTACCGTCAACACATTTATATCATAAGAATTTTCTGTTAACAGCTTAGGTTCATTTTGTTAGCGTTAATAACATGAATGAAGAGTACAAACACAAACACACAAAGCAACTCACCAAATACATTTTACAAACTGGGGATTTATTCTCCTTAAAGCACATATCTGCCTGAACCTATAACTGACTGAGTCTTAAGATGAATATAAGTAGGCTGTGTAAACTTTAATAGCAGTCAGGCAAAAACACATTAGTATGGACCATATCTGTTCAGCATTTAGATGATATCCCCCAACATGGGCACTCTTGTCTGCTTGAAAATCCTTCTTTCCCATGAAGTACTTTTTATGCCCTCGTTTATTATTTTTTGCTTACAATTGGAAACTTTGAGTTCAAAAAGTAATATAACCTTGTTCTGTGAGTTTTTGCGCTGCATTCTTGATATGGCAGGATAGAACTCTTTTCAAGTAATGAGTTCCTTTATTTTAGCTATTCCTTTATTAATTATATCCATGATTCCTGCTGCTTCAATTTGTGCTGCAGTGGGCAGATATCGACTGCCACTTAAAGCAGGTTGGGCCCTCTGTGCTACGGCTATAGCTGCCAATCCCAACAGGACCAAGACCAGTATCCACAGACGCATGGTTATTTCAAACTGTAATCAGAAACGTTCAACTAGAGTACATTTAATTGGATGCTGCTGCATCCATAGACTACAGTTCGAAAAAAAAATTGTTTTTCTCTCAAGACTTATCGTTGGTTAAATTTGTTATCCTTTCTATTTTCAATATTGTATGATTGCAAAAGGCCAAACATTATGTTTTGGTACAAAAACATGAGAGGCAAAGCAGATAAAGAAGGCGAAAAGCAGAAGTCACATTACAGGAAGAAACAAGAACAGGAAATAGGCCGTCTTAAATGTGTTTTATAAACTAGAGACAAAAGGGACAAGTTCTGTATATTATGAAATGTTTACAACCAAATTGGTATAAGACATAAACAGGATTTGGTTTTTAATTTAGAAGACCCCGGGCTTTAATGCATATTGCATATTGACAAATTAATCCCCATCTAAAGGCAGTATTTATGCCAGTAACTTCAATCTAATGAAGGTTAAAATTCAAACTTTGGAGATACAGATGTTCCATGTGTGCTGTAAATTTTAGTTCAAAACACCTAGTATTTGTCCTTCCATAGTAACCACAAAATACGTTTTGTTACTACATTCTTAATATTCATTATAATATGTTTGCTATTCAAGCAGCATAGACATCCAATCCATAAGAAACACAATTACCACAATGTCTTTAACAAGAGCTAACATGCGTGAGCAAACTTATATAATTGAACGTACTTAAACCTATATTCTAGAATTTGTTACCACACGACTTTTTGCCCAATTTTGCCACATCTATAAAAAATAAGACCATAGTTTCTTGTGTTACCCTGCATGCCCAATTATATAGGGACTACAGCAAAAACTGAAATTTGTAATGCTATTACTTGGCAGTCTTTAAAATATGTTAAATTCTCCAACAGCTAGAGATCCTGTGTGGCACAAAAAAATCGTCAAGTATCAATTTTTAAAAAATGTTTATTTATTTATTTTTTTTTAACAATTAGGAGCTAAATGCATGTTTACTTACCTTGTTGTCAATTGCAAGGAACTCCAAGATGCAAAAGAAAGACTGTTCTCTGTGTGATTTACGAACAACTGCCTGGCAACAATGGTCTAGTCAAGTCATCCTACATCGCCTTTATTGATCTATACCTACTGCATGTTATCATTCAAAACATATAGCAAGCAAACATTTGTATTGTTGTCTGACATTGACATTGACAAAACAAGATGCAGATGTGTAGGTATTTCCGGCTATTGTTCATAACACCCCTTAAAGCAATTCATTCATCAGTACTTGTAGTTAGATACTATTAGGTATGCAATGTGTGTCTTGTTTTCTGTACGGTTCCTCCATACAAATAACCTATTCGTGCCAGTATAGCTTATCAACAGATGGAAATGAAGGGAACCAGATTTGTTTATGCAAGCAAGATGGGATATGGGGAGTAATCATATAACTGCACCTAAAGACATTTGCCAGACCCGTGCAAAAACCAAGCATTGCACTAAAAAGAGCTACTTTATGTGCTCCGGTATCTAATTTTTGCATGGATCTGGCAGATATCATTAGGTGCTGTTATATGTTTACATCCCATGTCCCCTCTTGCGTACATAGACAAATCTGGTTCCCTTCATTGCCATATGCTGATAAGCTATACTGGCACCAAAAAGGTATCTGTATGGAGGTACCGTACTAAAAAAAAAAAAAAAAAAAGACATACGCTTCATACATGTATTATCTAAATACAAGTACAGATGAATTAATTGCCTCCAGGGGTGTGCATGAACAATGCCCCGGAATAAATACGCATTTGCATCTTATTTTGCCAATGTCAGACAACAATACCAATGTTAGCTGCCTACGTGTTTTTTAATGATAATATGTAGTACGTATGGATCAATAAAGGCTAAGTAGCATGACTTGACAAGACGATTATTGCCGGACAATAATCGACTTGTAAAGTCATGTTACAAACTTTCAAAAAAGCCTTTTTTATAGTTGTTAAGGGTAATTGCATGCAGTTAAATGCTTTTGAGAAGTTTGGCATGTCTAATGTATTCTTTTAAGTTAGAACAGATGTGGCGAATCCTTAGGGTTTGGCGGTAAGGTATGGCTTCTTTGCAGTGACGTGGATGACACGAGTCACAGTTAAGGTACATATGACTGTCCGTAGGTTTGTTGTAAACTGTTGTGCTTGATTTGCCTTCATGAAGTTGGACTTGAACGTGTAGAAAATTTATTTCTAAAGGTGAGTATCCCTACGTGAATTTAATGGACTGGTGAAATTTATTTAAAGAAATGAAGAATGTCCATAAGGTATATAAACCATGAGGCCATATTTAAAGAAATCGAAAATGAATCACCACTATGTTTTTGGCTTGAGGGGTGCAAATTCGAAAATATTTTGTTCTGGCTCATGCATAAACAAATTTTCATAATTTTGAGCCATTTTAGTTTCCATAGTGGTTTCTTCCACAGGCTTGTAGGTAATAATCTCTGTAGAATCTAAACGCATCGCTGATAAGTATTGTGTGTATTCATTTTAAAAGGAATGAAGTGTCCGTTGTTCGGTTTCTTCATTGATTCAGATGCTTTTTTGCCACTTAAATCCCTTCCCTATGGAATATACTAATAAGTAGTAAATTTAAGACAATTGTGGCTAAAAAATTGGTGTCTGATATAGGTACCGAGTAAAGTTTGTTCAGAAAATCTGTGGTATCTTTAACATTTGAAGGGGACCAGTGGCTAGAGGTGTGTATCCACATATGTTGATAATATGTCTGTTGGTCTGTTTTCCACTGAGACGATTCGTCTTCCGGGTTTATTGCTGTCCTTATGGAACTTGGGTAATAAGTACATTATTGGTGTACGCGGTCGTTGGGTGGTCGTTGGATGATCAAAAAAGTCTTGGTCACCTATATGTTTTTATGGGGGGAATCTTGCATACTTATTTCTTTGTTGAAGTTTATGGTTGGGTCGGAATTTAACTTGCAATATGTTGACACATCGTTGACTTAGGGCTTCCGCAATGTAGCCTGTGATGTTGAGTATAATGACGATCCCCCTTTATCTCCAGAGGGTATGATAATATATTTGTTTTGTCTTAAACTAAGCAAAGCTGTTCTTTTCACCTTATCTATGCTAGGTTTATTTTCATTTTGTACAGCTGTGTTAGGTATTGAGGTTTCTGGTGTCTAGATGTATATATCTAAATAGCGGTACAAATTCTATCTTGGTGCAAATGGCGAGTTGGATTGTGGTTATGGGAGTCTTATTATTTCCTCCTCTAGAACGTGGTTTGCCTGCGCAGTGGTTGGGTGCGGGAAAGTGATGAAAAAATGACATAGACGTAGTTTCCTCGTTAAGCACTTAATATCAATCAATATGTCGTGTCAAGTAACTTTGAATGGAGTAGGGCAGAAGCTGAGGTCCTTAGATAAGAGGGTGGTTTTTCTCTTAACTCAAAACATGTTGAGATAAGTTGATAACTGCTGTTGGGTTGGTCTTCGGAACTGTTGATTTGCGTTTCTTCCAGTGTTTTATTTTTTCTTGATGACTATCCTGCCCATCTTTCATTTTACCTAACTTTTAGTCTGTTCTCCTCAGTAGATTTAGGTTCGCAAAGGCTTACTTTTATCGTTTCTAAGGCTTCTCTGTCCTTTTCTTCATCGAGTGAACAGTATGGTTTGAGGGTCTTTGTCTCCAGGAACTTTATGTGTGTGGTCTAGTTAGAAATGAGGCAGTTGGTTAGTTTAACTTGGGTCTTTTCAATAATAAGGTTCCAATCAATGTAAAATTTGGGGTCCACATGTGTTACTTGTGGTTCGTTTGCTATTGCGAGATCACTTGGTATCGTTTCCTGGTAGAGACACATTTGTAAATATATATTATGATGAGATGCTTTGGCTAGGTTTGTAGTTAACTTCTGTAGCATGCGGAATTTATGCATATTGTTCAAGCTGATGCGTGAAGGCATATTCATTTTCGGTACGTCTAAATCTAAGTTTTCTTGAGAAAGTCTGTGAAGGCACCAACCTGAACTTGAACATAGCTTAATGATATTAAAATCTGTAAAATTGATTACAGTTTGAAGCAGTGTATACGCAGAACTTAAAGGTGGAACATGTGCCAATTACTAGGTGCTCTAACTCTGTGTGACTTTTTAAAATAATGCAGTGGCAGATATGGAAATCAATACCATTTTATCCAAAAAAACAACAAAAAAACCCCAAACAAACTTACAAAGGTATACACACATACATGCATAAACACATACACATATAGATGCATATATATATATATATTTATATATATATATACATATATATATACATATATTTACATATATATACATATATATATACATACATATATATATATATATATATATATATATATATATATATATATATATATATATATATATATATATATATATATATATATATATGTGTGTGTGTGTGTGTGTGTGCGTGTGTGTGTGCGTGTGTGTGTGTGTGTGTGTGTGTGTGTGTGTGTGTTACGGTTTGTACCTTTCCCCGAAGTACAGGAAACCTACAGTAACATAGCAGTAGGTGGGATACTTTTCCTTTATAAATTTAAAGTGTGAAAGTGCATCATAGGTTTTTACATCGTTGAAGATCTTACGTTGAAAACTGCTCACTGAATGAACATGTTGCAATTGGAGTTTAGGAAATTTCTATTTGTTGAAGGACATTTTCATGCAGTACACAAAACTAAGTTAACATAAAAGTAGGTGAGGTGCATTTCTGTAACAAACTTGAGTCAAATTGTAGCATACTTTTTTTTTCATCTCAGAAGATCTTATGCTGGAAATTGATTACTACATTAACATGTCTCAACTAAAATTTGGAAAACCTTATTTGTTGAGTTTGTACAATTTTGTGCTTCTTTAGGTAAATCATTATTTTTAGTTTGTCTCTAGGCCATGCTTACCACAGTTGTACATTCGATAGACAATCAAAGCAGGTCAGTGATGTCCTTGGGAGCATTAGACATGTGCTAAACATGGCAAGGATCACAACATAGGTCCTGACACCTCCCTGAGGCCATACGTTTATATTTGTGGCCCACATTGATGTCTTCATCTATGCATCTTAAACCATTGCCATACAAGTCGTTTTGTATTGAGAATTATCCTATAATTGTATGGATACACATTTCCTCTGAGTACTTAGTATCATCATGATTTAACAGACAATGAATTAGCGACAGTATACCACAGGCAGAGAAAATTATTCCATCATATTATCTCATGACAGAATTGGTGAATTATAGATACACATCATTTATATATGTGGCTGCTTTTAAAGTGGGGTTTGGCTGTTCTCTGAGAAGCAACATCAACGTCAGGTTATTTTAAAGGTATTTAACAAACTTTGTTGAATCAAAAACGCATTGGAGCACCGACAGCGTTTAAATAACATCTTTCTATATGTACAACAATGGCACTGTATAGTTGATAGCGTATTGTCAAAAATGTCATAGTCATTTAAATGAAAGGGTACTGCAGCTTGGACATTTAATAAAATAATGTAGGAAAAAATCGGTAGTAATATACAAGCAGTGTAATATTGTCTTGATGGTATCTTTCAGGCTGCTTTGCTTTTGAAATTTCACTAAATTATTTGCTGTTGACGTAAATCTAAATGGAAATGGAGTTGATAAAAGTTTTAGCAGCATCAGGCACAAAATATTTTCTTTTTGTGTGGCTGAAAGGCGTCCAGATGACAGTTAGTGTGTTGTTGGTTGTATATAAATTGGGATACGTTTACCAGGAGAACACCTTATTAGTAGTAGTAAACTGATTTTTAGCGGCATATGACCAGTTTCGGTGGCACGCAGCAGCAGGTAGTGGTGCAGAGCCTCGGCCAGTGGCAGATAGTGGGGCCCAGCGGTAGAGATACTGGCCACCGTCGGCCTCTGCTGGCTGCCACCAAAAGCCAATGGAAGGGTTTGGGATTTACTTGAGGTTGGCGGCAGCCAGCGGCAGGCAGCAGCACATGGTTGTGGCCAGCAACAGGCCTGACTAGCATGCTATCTGCTGCTGGCTGCCACTGTCTGCCGATCTCTGCCGCTGGCCATCACTCCGTGCTGCTGGTTTCTGTTCTGCATTGCAGCCTACATGGTGTATCATGTAAAATATGGATCTAAAGTTGGGTTTGGAAGAGGTTCTAAGAATTTATTCATTCATTAGACTTTAAACCTTGACTTGTACCTCCATCAACCTCGAACATGATGAACAACTTTGTATCTCATTCAATCACATAAAAGTAAATAATTTGCTTGAAAATAAAATCTATTTCAGATTGCATGTGCTACTGGTACGTTGAGTCCTTCACCTGCAATTTAAAACCACCTTTCCACCATACACTAAGGAAGTGAGGGCCAGTGGCAGAGAAGGGCAGGAAGCAGTTGCCAGTGGCAAACAGCATCTAAGTAAGGCGTGCCGCTGGCCACCGCCATGTGCCGCTGCCTGCCACTGGCTGCTGCCGACCTCAAGTCAAGGCCACACCCTTCTATTTGCTTTCGGCGGCAGCCAGCTGCGGATGGTGTTACCCAACCATAACATATATATATATATACATATTTATATATATATATATATATATATATATATATATATATATATATATATATATATATATATATATATATATATATATATTGTGCGTGTTCATGCGTGTATGTCTGTATATCATTGTGAGTCGTTTGTTTCTTTTTCTTTATTCTTTTTTATAAAACGTTGCTGATCTCCATATCAGCCACAGTGTTATTTTAAGAGGTCATGAAGAGTTAGAGCGCCTAGTATTCTTTGTGCTGAGCTTTTAAATTGACAAGATGTCAGCCTGAATTCAACTATTTATTACATAAAGGGTTTGCAGAGAAAACTGCTTTCATGTTACCGATATCGATGAAAGCCACGCGTCTTCGATATCGGTATGAAGAAAACCAGGCGGTACCTACGTGATGAATGTGCAAGCACCATCTTACTTGTTTGGATATCATTATCCACAAAACTCGCGATCTCAAAATCCTTAATTTGGAAAGAACTATTCAGTTTATTGTTTTAGTCTTATTAGCACTTGGTCACAAACAGTGTCGGGAGGACCTTTGGATACTTTTTTCCCAATACTCCACTTTTACGTTTATCAAAATAATAGGTGGTCAGAGTTATGGCATAGCTGGGAGAGTATTTGTTCATTTAGACACGACAATTAAATGTAATAGCAGAGTGTGCTGGCAAAACGAGGCCAGGCCAGTGTACGTTGTCAACCCAATTTCCTCAATTAATTTTGTTGACTCAATAGCGCCATACTTCTCAGCCTACCAACTGTACAATGAGCAATCCACAATAAGTTGTGTTTATTTAAAATTTACCAGTATCTTACTTTCCTAAAGAAGTTTGCCCCACAATAGGCAATTTTAACCTTCTTCCACTTTTGATCCTTCTTTTGCATGGTACCTACTTACCTCTTAACTGCCACTTGTCAAATTCATCCATATTTGACACAGGAATGACATGGTAGGCCTATATCTCCAGTTTGAATCTCCACTACCATTAACTTGTTCAATACCGGGCAGGAAATGTATCGTACCATTCTAAATCTGTATCGTTATTTGATTGAGTGTTTTTGTTTGTTTGCGTATAATGCACAATTTCCATTGTAATTATCTATTTTGAACAATTAAACTTTCATGCACTGTGTGGACTGCAATAAAAGTAACCCCCAAACATCCATTGTAAATTGAATTCAATTAAGTAATTATATACGGGACTTTGTGTTTCATTGTGAGCTTATTTCATGTGAGTACCCCTTGTCTTAGCATTTATTCATTTGAAGAACCGATTGGTCTTCATAGTTGTGCATCAGTATTAATATGACCCTGGTGATCACATATCATGTGCAAGGTGATAGATTTTTTTCTCATCAGGCGTTAAAGCTTACATTATGGTTGTATTATTTATACATGTCATATAATGTTGGTAAAAGGGTATCTTCTTTAAGAGGTATCAACAAAGAAAATATATGGAAATGTGTACGTATGTATATTGTATTTGTGTCTTTTTGTCCAGAATCCTTTCCTAGAAGTCTTAACCCTATTCCGCAGATCAAATTCTTTACTCTCCATAATCCTACCTGTCACTGTCTAACCTATACACATATGGATGTAACATTGTCAATATTGCGCATGTTCCTCGGTAAAATTTTGACTTAGGCTGCATTAGCCCAAATAATTTAAAGGGTCTTCAGCGGATAAGTACTGAGAACATATGTCGGAGTCTTTACCTGTACATGTCTCTCTGAGTAGTCGCTCCTTATATATATATATATATATATATATATATATATATATATATATATATATATATATATATATATATACATATAGTATGTCAAAGGAATAGACAGATGTATTCCAGGCAAATTCTGCATTGACATGTTAATCGCTGTGCATTGAATTTGATATCACATATATGCAACGCATACATACACATATACATATTGATAAACATATATATGTATATATATATATATATATATATATATATATATATATTTATTTATTTATTTATTTATTTATTTATTTATTTATTTATTTATTTATTTATTTATTTATTCATTCATTCATTCATTCATTTTACGGAATGTTAAGACGAGCACACCAAGCCGTGTACTTTATTTGTTTTTCGTCATTGTTTTTGGTAACAATCCTGTTACAGCCAGAGAGACCGTCACGTAGAAATTTGGAATCGGCAGCTTGTCTCCAGGGCCGCAAGAGGTCAACCAGAGATTAATGTGTGGGTGTCAGAGAGATAAATGATCAAAATTGATAATGTTATGTAGCCCTGCTCATGCATATGCCTCTCAGCGGGTTTCAGATACGTATTTCGGTTCTACTAAAACATCTCAGTGACTGCTGTCACCCACATAAAGGTAATCAGAATGCAACACGCAATTGTCTGCATAACTGATGAGACTCAGTCAGTTGTGGCATTACGAGCATCATAAACTCTCACAATAAGTACTTGTAAGGGTAATGTAGCAAAACTGCTGGTACCACTCTTAAGTTGTTCTGGGGATATTTGGTTTCTTAATAGGATGGTAACACAACCATGAATCAGTATAGAACCAGATCAGCAGTAATATTCCTGTACAGACAATGCCAAGTAACATAAACAGCAAGGCATGTAATAAAAGTAATAAATCGGTAGTAAGACTTTATTTTTACTGAATCTTCGAATTTTTTCAGTAAAAATGATCCATGAACAAGTTTTATATTAAGGACTAGTGGACAGTCTATATGTAATACACCTGTGAAAATAAAAGACATGGGTCTTGCATATTGACTAAGAAGGTATCCTCCTTTTCCAACAGTCACCCATCATAATAGGCTAACGAAAAAACGAAGGTGTCACTCTGATAGGTAAGGACCTTGAAGCTTACGTTTATTTCAAGAGAGGCTTCTTAAACAGTTTACTCTTATGCACACTGCTGGTCTGACAAGACAAATTATTGTGCCATATTGACGCAAAGGTCTCACCGGACATAGGAGGACTCCTTTCTTCAGTAATAAGGGCAATTTGCTTTGACTTATTTGAAACTTGATATAATTTGATAGTCTCCCTTATTCTGAGTAGGACCTGACAGAAAGAGGTATGGGTTACAACGGAAGGACAGGTACCATGTGATAGAAAGATAAAAAATTCATCTACACATTTTGCACAATCCTTGACATCAAAAAAAAAAAAACAAAAAAAAAAACCGTACCAATCAACATAATTGTAGTTTATAAGATTCAATGTTCGCAAAATTCCACCTCCTATACCTGTGTAGACAAATTTGCAAAGAAAGATATAAATAGGACTTCACGGGATAGCAACACTTCACTTCCAGAAAAGAGTGCCTATCTTGTAATAGTAGTAATTCAGGCCTGCTGTGGAACAAGCATGTATATAACACTTGAAGGAGTGCTCCAGGATGTGTGCTTAATAACAATACCTAGCACGCCGACATTGGTGATTTCCAACTACGAAAAGCCATTTAATGCGATCAGAAGCATCAGTCTTTATTTGAAGACAAGAGGTGAAATATTGGAAGCTGGAAGAAGAACAAAACCTCCATTTACATGTGTGTTACTGGTGCAAAGTGTAAGACAATATACTTATTTCGACTGCAGGTTTCCACTTAAGACATCAACATTGAGACAGAATGTTAGGTGTCACCTGTGCTTCACTCGAGATCTCATGCACACACGCAAACACACACACACACACACACACACACACAAATACATACATATATATATATATATATATATATATATATATATATATATATATATATATAGAGAGAGAGAGAGAGAGAGAGAGACAGAGGGAGAGAGAGAGAGAATGGATAGAAACATATACTCCTAAGTGTACATCAAAATGTGTATACCTCTCTCTCTCTCTGTCTCTCTCTCTCTCTCTCTCTCTCTCTCTCTATATATATATATATATGCATACGTTCATGTATATGTATGTGTCTGTGTATCAACGTTAACCTTTTTCTAAATAGGTGTCATTTGATTATAAAAGTATTCTGCGAAGTGCAAACTGTACTATCAAACATTTGGAAACATTAATCAATAAACATTATGCATACATGGATTTGTATTGTAACAAATGGTCTACTGTTCTCTCAATCACATATGTTTACACAGTGAAATGTCTCTACATCATTCCTGTGAGCATACTAAAATAATTTTATCAAAATTCTTCTAACCATTAATTAAATGCTACTATGTAGAATGTATGAAAAAAAACCTTTGTGTCTGTTTCCAATTTAGGCAATGGAGCCACAGACCAAAAAATAGATAACGCTTGCAAATGGAAATAATATATTTTCTTGCTCCTATTTTATGTTTCTTGGTGGCCTTACATCTATTGAGTCATATGAAATGATACAAAATATTTTAGGAGATATGTTTCTGTATATTGTCACATGATGTAAGTAATAAATTCGAATCTGAAAATGCTTTTGGTCCATGATGATAACCTGTAACACATAAAACTTGGCTGTATATAAAACATTAGTGAAAACCAAATAACTTTTGCATAACATCAGAGCTTCCGATGATTTACATCATTTTAAAAGGCCACGTGGACATTTACTGTATGCATTATCTCTATACATTTTACCTCGAAATCAGACCTACCTTGATGTGCAACACAGCAGCAGAGAAAACATATGTACAATTTTGAGTAGTTTTAGCACAATATGTAGTACTTGCAGTGACTTTTACAAATTAGTAAAATAACATTGGATTCCAATGTAAAGTATTATTATCTTTACATTTTCCTTTAGCTAATAAACCGAGTCTGATATCCATATAATTTTAATTTTTCGGTAGGTTACAATATTTGTTTAACCACTACACAAGTAATCATCATGATTAAGCACAAATATCGCTTTCAAATGATTAAAGTATAAATAAGTTGACCTCCAATTTGCAGCAAACTGAAGGTTATGTATTGAATTAAAAATGAGTGTCTCTGATTTTCGAATGTTTGTTCAGCTTTGTAACCAGAATTGATCTAATGTGAATTTTGTTTGATGTGTCAACTTTCCCAATTCGGACGACTGGTTATAAGGAACAACAAGACTTCAAAATTTGAGACACACTTTTTACCTTTACACGGCATTCCACAGTTTACCGCTATTTTTATATTAAAAGCTGCGACAATGTAAGATATGGAGCCAACATTGTATCAAGGAATGAAAGTCACTTTTAAACAGTTTGATTACTGTAGTTACTTAACGCTGCTACAGTGCTACTGAATTGATCTATATGTTGTTTCCCTCCAAAACATGTATGCTTTATGGGCATTTTGCTTGTATTTAAAAAGCTATCAAAAGAAAATTGTCCCTTATCACTTCACACAATGCTAACTTGCCATGCACCATTTCTTTAGAAACAACACATTACAAGACTAATTTGTATCATCAAAGTCATTATGTTGGGAGGCTACTTACCTCTAAAAATTACTGTAATGAAGCATTGCGACCAGTCCATAGAAATACTCCCTTATATTACTCTTTACACACCCATTTCTGCTTTTGCTAAGCTTTTTATATTCTATATTCAGTCCACTCCCTTATCAAGCCCCAGCTTTTTTTAATTTCGTCGCTAAATTTCTTTGAACTTGTTGGTACTATTTTAATGTAAAGATTTTTCATTTTGCATACCTCTGAAGTTGCATCAATTGATTCCATTTTAGGCTTCCATGAATTGTTTCAATAGTTGAGCTTTAGAAGTCATTGTCTACATGTATGCTAAAATTTGCTACCAAGAAAATGTTTGGAACTTAAGATACCTTTAGAATACCTCATGGAACAAATAGATTGTGTGAAAAGCCATGTGTTGAAACCTTTTTCTGTATCTTTATTGGTAACAACCACATATCCCATATTATATGCGTGTCCAAGTAAAGTCTCATACTTACAATTTAGGTATTTACCTGACATGTTATTGTCTTCCTTCTTTGGAAGATAAGGACCTAAATATACTACTCAGCAACGCAAACATGAAGGTAGTAAGTCGGGGATAGCTAGTTTTGCATGGGACTCTATTTAGCTAAAACCCAATAATCGCTCAAAGAGTGACATCCGTGATTAGATAGCAAAATGAAGATTATGATTTTGACAGACCACGGTAAGTTAAACACATGATTTTCATGCCTAATATTATTTGAACATTCTGCATTAGGGAGTGGGTTGTGGCCAGTAACAAAATTGGAACTTTCCGAGTTACACTTTCTGACATACAAACATATAACAGGCAATATTACTGCTGGTGCTGTCACTCTTATGGTCTGTGTGATGACATAAGCAGAACAAGTTTTGTCAATGGAAGGAAAATCTTCAACCGGTTTTCAAGTCTTCTTCTTCTTCTTCTTCTTCTTCTTCTTCTTCTTCTTCTTCTTCTTCTTCTTCTTCTTCTTCTTCTTCTTCTTCTTCTTCTTCTTCTTCTTTTCTTCTTCTTTTTCTTCATCTTCTTTTCTTCTTCTTCTTCTTTTCTTCTTCTTCTTCTTCTTCTTCTTCTTCTTCTTCTACCTGCAATTGAGTTAAAGAGTTCAGAATCCTTTATGAAATTGGTATATTGTCAACCTTACACCTAAAGTTCTATGTAGCATTAAGCATTGATCAGCTGACTCTCCCCCTCCAAAAAAACCAATGGGTCCCCATCTGCACAACTACGGGCCATGTGACGTGGACACTTATTAGGTTAAGGTCAACTGCATATATTAAAGTAAGAAGAACTGAGGTAAAAGTAAAATTAGTTAAATTTACTTTCAAGGTACCGATTAATCTGTTGTTGAAGGAAGAAGGAGAAGCTTAGTTTTAGTACGATTCTTTGCATACATTATAGCAATGGTCATATTTATAGCTTGTATGCCTTTTCACTGAAACATGTCAACATTATGAGATAGGGATGTCTGATCCAACTTGCCTGACCTATGTTCAAATTTATTGTCCAAACATATTTTTAAATAAGATGAAATTGGTTCCCCCTATCTTTCTGTCAGTCTGTTTGTCTGTGTGTCCATCTGTCTGTCTCTTTGTCTTTCTCTGGTGCTCTCATTCTCTCGCTCACCCCTCTCTTTCTCTCTCTCTCTCCCTCTCTCTTTCTGTGACTCACAGATCAAATCAAAGCAGATGTTCCGCATTGCAAATGATATATTTACCTTCGGACACATACATTAATTTCAGCTTTACATCATGAAAAAGGACACGTATTTGACTCCATTTATATATGCTATGTCAACTAAAAGCGGGGACAATAATCTGCACAGACCAAATGGGCGAATATGCGCTGTTAGAATCATTGACCCTAAATAAAACTCAAATGTAGATTGTCCAATTTGCAAAGAAGAATGCAATTTACAGTTTGCAAAACTTTATCTTACTTGACATTTTGAATGTACCATATACATTTTGATGAATTGTCGTACTAAGGAAATTACCTGCATGCATCAGTGGAACTGTGTGAAACACACGCAGACACAGACACAGCAACAAAAAAAAAAAAAAAAAAAAAAAAAACAAAAAAAAACAAAAAAACACCCCCCCCCGAAAAAATGCTTTACCCTGAAAGAAATAAGGTAGATTAGATAATGTCCTTATAATGTGAATCTTTAAGCGCAGTTTTATCTCTATAAAAAGAATGATCAGCATCCATTTGCAATAAGTTATCTGTTTTACACATATTTTGGTAACATCATTTGTATAGTTTTCTGTTCATATGTTCATATAATGATAAAAATCCCTGTCATTGGCAATCAGGGTCAGATGCTTCAGCCTGATATTCTTGTCTTCTCATTCTGCTAAAATCATTTTTACACTTTAGTTACTAGCAGCCAAGATTAATGTGGTTGCCGCTTGATAAAATACATCAAGAGTGCAAACACAAATACACGAAGCAACTCACCACATACATTTTGCAGACAGGGGATTTATTCTCTCTAGAACACATACGTGGCCAAAACTTTAATTGACTGAATCTCAAGATGAATATAGGTAGGCTCTGGAACTTATTATAACAGTTAGATAAAAAGGCATAACTTTGGATCGTATCTCCTCGGCATTGAGCTGATTTCCGATAACATGGGCACTCTTGTCTGCTTGCAAAATTCATCATTCCCATGAAGTACCTTTTATGCCTTTGTTTATTTTATTCATTTAATTGGACACTGCTTAGCTCTAAAAGTAAAATAGCGTTCCTTGGTACTGTTTCGCAGTGTATCCTCGATATTGCAAGATAGAACTCTCTTCATGGTACGAGTCTCTTTATCTTAGCTATTCCTTTCTGAATAATATCCATAATCCCTGCTGCTTTAATTTGTGCTGCAGCAGGGAGATATCCACTACCACTTAACGCAAGGTTGGGCCTTCTGTGCTACAGTTATAACTGCCAATCTATTTAGGAGCAAGACCAGTATCCACAGACGCATGGTTATTTCAAACTGTAATCAGAACAATTCAACTAAATTAGATTTTATTGGATAACATCCATGGGCAACATTTCGAAAAAATATCTTTTTCTCTCATGACTTATTGTTAGACAATGTTTTATCATTTTTATTTTTAATTTCGTATAATTGCAAGACGGCAAGCATTTTGATTTTGTACACGAACATGACAGGCAACAAAGATGAAGAATACATAGATGCAGAAGACAAAAAAAGAGAAATAGGAAGAAGAAATTCGGCCTTCTTACATGTGTTTTATACAGTAAGGACACTCTCTTTGCATTATTAAATGTTTATAACGAAAATAGTATGGATCATCAACAGGATCTGGTTTCTTCCTATAAACAGGTAGAATCAATTGCTTTAGTTTTTAAATGAAAACACCACGTGCTTTAATGTATATTGAGTATTGACAAAATAAGCCCCATTTATAGGAAGGATTTATGAAAGTAACTTTAGTCTACAGAAAATAAACATTTCAAACTTATGAGATATAGATAAACCATGCGTACTGTTAATTTTACTTTTAAACTCCTAGTATTTACCCTTCAATAGTAATCTCAAAATGCGTTTGTTACTACATTCTTTAAATTCAGTAAACATATTTGCTGATCCAGGAACATATACGCCCAGTCCATAAGAAATGTAATATCGACCATTTCTTTAAGAAGAGCTAACAATGATGAGCTACTGATATAATTTAACATATCGGAACCTACATATACCATACTTTATCATCATTGGATGGGTTTTTTTTGTTGAAAAAAAAATAAATAAATAAAAATCAAACGCCTAGTATTTGTGCTTCCATAGAACCCAGAACATACCTTTCTTACTTCAGTCTTCATATTCATTGTAAAATGTTAGGTAATTTAGCAATGTAGACTTCAGTGTATAAGAAATGCAATTTCGAGAATCTCTTTTAGGAGAGCTAAAAACATGAGTATACTTATATAATTGAATGTAGGAAACCTATATTTCGGAATGTATGACTACTGGATTCTTTGCCCCCCCTCCCTTTTTTTAATTGCTGATATACAAATGCAACATCATACTATTTCACATCTCACATTGCATGCAAAATTCAATTTGGACAACAGCAACAAGTAAAAATTGTAATGCAATTGATTAGATGTGTGTCAAAATATTTCAAATCGTTGAGAATATATATATATATATATATATATATATATATATATATATATATATATATATATATATATATATATACATATATATATATTTACAATCAGGAACTAAGAGCTTCTGCACTGACTTTGGTGTATCAATTGCAAAGAACTCCCAAATGCACGACCAAGACAGATCTTTATGTCGCTTCAGAACAACTTCCTAGTAACAATGGTCTTGCCAAGTCATCCTACACAGCCTTTATTTAGCCATGTTGTTATTCGAAACAATTAGGCATTTTACATTTGTATTGTTGTCTGACATTGGCAAAATAAGATATTGATGTGTAGGTTTTTCAAGTCATTATTCATGCACACCCCTTGAAGCACTTTATCCATCGGTACTTCTAATTAGACGATATATGTATGAAATGTGGGTCATGTTTTTTGTACCGTATCTCAATACAAATCACCTATTGGTGCCAGTATAGCCTATCAGCATATGGTCAATGAAGGGAACCAGATTTGTCTATGTAAGGACTCAGGGCTCAAAAACATTTTGTTCTGACCAAAAGAAATATATAATTAGTACAAATATGGTAATTAAAGATAATCAAAAGATAATAAAGACATGTCAACTAAAGGAAAAGTAACATAATAAGGCAAGGGAGACACACATTAAGATCTTTGACACATCGTTATCATGTGCGCAGACAATAAAAAATTCTAATTACAATGCAAGTAATCATGAAAGATAAATTTAGGAAAACATGTAAATTGATTGATTTGCATATCTTATCTCTAAATATCTGTTGCAAATATAACAGTTCCGTATATGGCAAGACATTGGATAATTCATTGTATTATACTTCTTTACGTATTAAGAAAATCCAGGATAACTATGAGTATATACCTTCTCCCTTATACCTGCAGGCGTTTCATCCAGGATACGTGTAGTTTTAGGTCTTAAAAAATTCTAGGAAACATACGCTTTTCAAGGAAAACTTCTTTCCCTGTGTTATGCATGTTTTTGGGTGGTTGCCCTAATTTGCATGTAACGAAAATAAGCAGGAACCTTATCATTCTGTAATTTAAAATAGAATATACCAATCACTCGCCATGGCACAGATGGTGGCGTATTTTCCCACCAACTTGTGTGTGTATATATATGTATATATGTATATATATATATATATATATATATATATATATATATATATATATATATATATATATATATACATTAATATGTATATATATATATTTGTATATATATATATATATATATTTATATATATACACACAAATATATATATATATATACATATTAATGTGGAAATAAGAAAAAAGCATATAGCATCAGAGTTTCATTTTATTAATTTATCCATAGAAGAGTTTCACGAGCAAGAGAAGTTTCTCTATTTGTTTGGCTCACTCATGATTCTTGGTGGCAAGACCACCACCAATAATGAAGCCACGGTTATTATAAATGTCATAATATTATTGAAAGTGTAGCAATATTAATGGTATTGACCAAGGAATGCATTCTCCCAATGGAATATATATACAAAGCAATATATCTAATCCAGTAATCAAATGCATGCTAAAAGGCTAATACAAGCTATGCTATTCTCGATCTTTAAATTAATTATACAGGCATGGGGTAATTTGATACAGAAACCATTTTGCAGTAGGTGACGAGTTTTGAAAAAGACAATTTCCTCAAAATTTTGTGTATGTTGTAAGTGTTGTTGTATTGCATGCATATGCAGATTTCGGCTAATTGCTGCGGGTATACAACCAACAAATTGTTGCAAATTAGTGAAACAGGAAACCTGATAGTAAGGTTAACACTGTAGAGGCCAAAGATGTTATGCATATGTAAATATGACACTAAAGGCTGATAAACTTAAAGATTTCACCAGACCTTAAGTTTGCACCTATGCCTCAATGTAGCCGGTCAATTATAGTAGCTCTGCTTGACGACACAGTGGTTCGAGGGCCGTCTCCCTTTTTTAGCAGCACAACTGATGGACAGCACAGATGAATACACAATATTTTATTGCCCATTAGATCCTATGTGGGCCATCGAACATACTGATTCCAATTTAAGTCTTTTTACCTGTATCCCAATATAGGCACAAATGCTTGACGGATTGAACGTTACGAGTACCTGTGGTAAACTGAATAAAAATATAGATCAGATTACATCATAACTTAAGAAAACACATGTTCTATTTGTTAAAATCTGCCAAAATTAGGAAAAACTTCACTTTTTCAAAGGTACAGTTCAATTAAAGCAATACATTGTTCCTTACGAGAGAGTAGGAAGAAAAATAAAAGGACAGGAAACCAATGTTATTCAAGGGTAGAAACCATGATCGGGCAAAATATACAGAGCGTGCGTCCGGAAAGATTAATTGAGGGGGAATCACAGAATAAGGTCACAATTAAAAATCCATATATTTCTGTCATACCCCTAATATCGTATAAACCAAACATAGAAGCTGTGCATATTATGGTATAGAGAATATGGCGGAGATACCCGTTCTTGAAAGATGTATGGAAGAAAGAAGCAAGTGCAAAGTATGAGTCCCTTAAAACTAGGGATTTATAAAGGCATTCCTAGTTCCAAACAGATTTAAAGTATGTAATATGCATATATATATATATATATATATATATACAGAGAGAGAGAGAGAGAGAGAGAGAGAGAGAGAGAGAGAGAGAGAGAGAGAGAGAGAGAGAGAGAGAGATGATCAAAGTCTTATTTCATGATATAATTAATGAGGCTTAAGTATCTCTTTTTTCCATTTACTTCTCCTGTGTTAAATCAAGCATTCAAGGTCAGTCTCAAACAATGGTGTTAGATGTTTTCCAGTATAAATTTAATGGGATTAGAAAAAAAGGTCTTATTCAACACCTTTTGTCCTTATATTTAGGAATCCATATCTCCTTATTCATGTGCAAAAGAGGTACTTTTCCATTCATTAGAGCCAAAAGAAGAGTCATGCTCATGATACCCTTCTATGGATAAATTAATAAAACGAAACACTGATGCTATATACTTTTCATATTTTGACATTATTATATATGTATACATATCTACAAGTAGGTACCAAAGTTTACGCCACCATCTCTGCCAGTGAGTCTAATTACTATGGGCTTGGCCTGTTTCACAATCTATGTAAAGGATATGGGTCTACATTTTCTATCTATCTATCTATCTATCTATCTATCTATCTATCTATCTATCTATCTATCTATCTATCTATCTATCTATCTATCTATCTATCTATCTATCTATCTATCCATCTATCTATGTATCTATATATCTTTCTTTCTATCTATCCAGATGTGAATATATACTTATATATATATATATATATATATATATATATATATATATATATATATATATATATATATATAGATAGATAGATAGATAGATAGGTAGATAGGTAGATAGATAGATAGATAGATAGATAGATAGATAGATAGATAGATAGATAGATAGACAGATAGAGAGACAGGCAGGGAGACAGACAGATAGACAGACAGACATATAGATAGAGAGACAGGCAGGGAGACAGACAGATAGACAGACAGACAGATAGATAGATAGATAGATAGATAGATAAATAGATAGATAGACAGACAGACAGACAGTCAGACAGACAGACAGACAGACAGACAGACAGACAGACAGACAGATAGATAGATAGATAGATAGATAGATAGATAGATAGATAGATAGATAGATAGATAGATAGATAGATAGATAGATAGACAGAGTTATAAGGTCAGTCAGTATCTTTACTTTCATGGAGAATGATGTAAAAGGTTTTGCCAGCTTCCAAGATTTTTTGTGTCTGCAAAAATAAAATATAAAAAGTCCTAATCCTCAAATCGTAATTTAGGATGTGTAGGTTAAGATAATAATAATAACACTGTTGGCTATTAATGCTAGTTTAACGACAACAGTATATGTGTGTCGCAAGTATACAAATTGGACTCTCAATAATTGGCAAATATAACTGCAACCAAGCATTACAATTCAAAAGAGCTAATTCAATTGCTTTGGTATCATGGCAGCTGATTTTTGCATGGGTCTGTTGGATGTCTTTAGGTGCTGATATGTGTTTACTCCCCACACCCCATCTCCTTACGTAGACAAATTTGGTTCCCTTCATTTCCGTATGCTGATAAGCTATACTGGCACCAATAGGTTATTTGTATTGATGTACCGCAAAGAAAACAAGACCTGCATTTCATACATACATTATCTTAATACAAGTACCAATGCATAAATTGCTTCAAGGGGTATGTGTGAATAATACCCCGAAATACCTAACATCCACACTAATTTTGCCAACGTGAGACAACAATACAAATGTTACCTGTCTTTATGTTTTGAATGATAATATGTAGTAAGTATGGATCAATAAAGGCTATGTAAGATCACTTGACAAGACCATTGTTGCCAAGCAGTTGTTCTGAAACCACACAAAGACCTGTGTTTGTCCAACATTCGGGGATTCCATGCAATCGACACCAAAGTATATATTGATTGTAAGAAAAAATTTATTCGGATAATTGCCCAATTTTTGTGCTGAAAAGGACCTCTTGATTGTTGGACAGTTTCAAATATTTTGACAGATCACCAATTAATTGCATTACAATTTTCACTTTTTGCTGTAGTCCATATACAATAGTGCTTGAATGGTTTGATATGAAATTATAGTTTCATTTCTGAACAAGCCCCCCCCCCCCAAAAAAAAAGAAAAACCCAAAATATAAGTTATAATACATTAGATTATATCAGTAAACTCATCTTTGTTAGCTCTTCTTTAAGAGATTCTCGATATTGCATGTCTTATGGACTTGACGTCTACGTTCCTAGATTAACAAACATTTTATACTGAATATAAAGAATGTCGTAACAAACACATTTTGTGGTAATTATTATTGAAGGGTAGATACTAGGCGTTTAAAACTGAAATGAGCAGTGCAAAAGGTATATCTAAATGTGAAAAGTTTGAAATACTTACCTTCATTAGATTAAAGTTACTTTCATAAACTCTGCCTTTAAAAGGGCTTACTTTGTCATGACGCAATATACATTAAAATTCGTGGGTTTTTCATTATTTATAACTAAATCAATTCACAATTGACTCCACCAGCTCATAAGAACACAACCAGATCCCATTGTTGTTCCATGCTAATTTGATTATAAACATCTCATAATGAACAGAACTTGTCCCTACCGTCTCCAATTTATAAAACACATGTAAGAAGGCCTAATTTCTTCTTCCTATTTCTTCTTAGCCTTCGTCTTCTGCCTCACGTCTTCTTCATCTGCTTTGCCTTTCATGTTCTTGTACCAAAATGCTTGGCCTCTTGCAATTGTACGAAATTGAAAATGACTATGATAAATAATTATCTAACAATAAGTCTTAAGAGAAAAAGATATTATTTTCGAAATGTTGCTCATGGATGCAGCTGCATATAGTCCAATAAAATATAATCTAGTTGTACGGTTCTTATTACAGGTTTCAAATAACCATGCGTCTATTGATACTGGTCGTGGTCCTGTTGGGATTGGCAGCTATAGCTGTAACACAGAATGCCCAACCTGCGTGAAGTGGTAGTCGATATCTGCCCACTGCGGCACAATATTGCAGCAGCAGGAATTATGGATATGATTAAGAGAGGAATGGCTAAATTAAAGGAACTCATGGAATAAAGAGAGTTTTATCCTGCAATAGCAAGAATACAGTGTAAACAGTACCAAGCAACGTTATTTTACTTTTTCAGCTCAAAAATTTTCAGTTGTAAGTAAATTAATAAATCAGGGTATAAAAAGGACTTCATGGGGAAAAAGATTTTGCAAGCAGGCAAGAGTGCCTATGTTGTCGGAAATCATATGAAAGCCGCGTAGATACTATCCATTGTAATGTGTTTTTACATGACTGTTATAATAGTCTACAGAGCTATCTTATTTTCATCTTTGAATTCAGTCATTTGAAGTTCTGGCCACGAATGTCCCATAAAGAGAATAAATCTCCAGTCTGCAAAATGTTTGTTGTGAGTTGTTTTGTGTGTTTGTGTTTGTAATCTTGATTTAAGTTATTAACGCTAACAATATGAATCTAAGATGTTAATAACTAAAGTGCAAAAATAATTTCAATACAACACGAAGATTAGAATTTCAGGTTGAAGCATCAGACTTTAATTGCAAACACCAGCGATTGTTATCATGATATGAACGTATTAAAGGAAAAATATAATATTATGTTACTAATATTTGTAGTAGAACCTAAAACCTATTGCAAGCGGATGTTGATCCGTCCTTTTATTGAGAGGAAGGAGTGTTTAAAGATTATCGTTATGAGGACTTTATATAATCTAACTTATTTCTAACAGGGCAAAGCATTTGTGGTGTGTGTGTGTGTGTGTGTGTGTGTGTGTGTGTGTGAGTGTGTGTGTGCGTGTGTGATTGCGTTTGTGTTTAAAAGCGTTCCACTGATGCATCCAGCTTATGTCTGTAGCATGACAACTCATCCCCATGTTTATAGCACATTCAAAGAATCAAAAAGGATAAGTTTTGTAAACGGTAAATTACATCCTTCTAAGCAAATGGGATAATCTACATTTGAGTTTTTGTTTAGGGTCAATGCTTCTGAACACGTATTTTCCCCATTTGGTGTCCGGACATAAATATTGATGTTCAGGAATGGATCCATGCGGGTGATTGTCAAGGGTAGAGGTTGACATGCCATTTGCAATGTGGGACATCTGCTTTGATTGGCTCTAATATACATATATATATATATATATATATATATATATATATATATATATATATATATATATATATATATAGAGAGAGAGAGAGAGAGAGAGAGAGAGAGAGAGAGAGAGACAGACAGACAGACAGACAGACAGACAGACAGACAGAGTTAAGAGAAATTAATTCCATTTTATTTGAAGATGTGTTTGGACAATGAATTTGAATAAAGGTCAGGCATTTTGGGTTAGACATTGCTATTTCGTTTTGTTTACAAGTTTCAGTGAACAGGCGTATATGCTCTGGATATGATCATTGCTATATAGTGCCAGGAAAGATTCGTAATAAAATTGAGTTCGCCCTTCTTCATTCAACAACAGATTGATTGGATTCATTGAAATTATTTTTTTCTCATTTTACTTTTACAGCATGTCTTTTTACTTTTACTTATGTAGTTGACCTTAACCTAATAAGTAATAGTATCCCTCCAAGTATTTCCCGTGGTTCTGGAAATAACAGATGGCCTTAATAAAAAAAAAATGTAAAAGCTACATGATTCCCGGAAGGCGTAAGGGGCCTACATACTCTCTCACAGCAGTGGGAGCCCCATGCTCCTGGTAATTTCCACCACGATGGCCAGCCCCGTTACTGTGAGCACTGCTCTTTGTCCTTGTCTCCGCCCCTAAGGCCCAGGCATTCCAAGGCCTGCACCTGCAGCTAGCTGGAGCTACAGTCATGGCATCCCTGAAAAGGGCTACCACCGTTCCCGTCCATACCCCTGCTCACCTATTGGCTAGCACTGTCTTCTTCCCAATCTAGCATTTTCCTTCTTTTATCCTGGCACCGTACCAAGTAGTCTTGTATAAGTTTTAATGCCCGCCATAGACACAGGAAAATCTCCTGTCAAGACCAGAAACCAAGCAACACAGACCACCTATTCTAGTCCCCTTATTTCCTATAAGCTGTTACAGTTGTAGTCCTTATCCTGCCAATTTCTGAATACGTTTTCCCTCATTTCCTTGCATGCATCACACCACAGTAGCCAGTGATCTACTGTATCATCTGCCTCCTGCGAACAAACTCTGCAATTTTCATTACCACTCTGTATCCATTTCTTGCGACTCCTCGCCAAGTTGATAACCCCACCCCACTTTGGATCAAAAGTTTAGATCCCTTCCCTCCATCCCAACAAGTGTCTACATCACATGACCTGTAGATTCGCAGACGGGGACCCACTGGTCTCTTTGGAGGGGGAGGGGAGGCTGATTAATGGTTAATGCTATATGGAAGGTTAGGCGTAAGGTTGACAATTTACCAATTGCATAAAGGATTATGAGCTCATTAACTCAATTGTAGGGATAAAAACTTCAAACATTATTTCAACAAATGTACAAAAGAACTTCACCTGATATATGCATTCAGGTTTGCATATATTGTGATTTGCTTGAAAAAACATTATTATTATCATTATTATTATTATTATTATTATTATTATTATTATTATTATTATTATTATTATTATTACTATTATTATTATTATTACTATTATTATTATTATTATTATTATTTTTATTATTATCATTATTAGTATTATTGTTGTTGTTGTTGTTGTTGTCGTTATGATAATTACAATTACCATAATTATATTCATTATAATTCAGAAAAAGAAGTAGAAGAAGAAGTAGAAGAAGAAGAAGAAGAAGAAAAAGAAGAAGAAAAAAAAGAAGAAGAAGAAGAAGAAGAAGAAGAAGAAGAAGAAG